>DWLR01004715.1:0-11742 GCA_018246295.1 Papilio alexanor hazarajatica | reverse complement strand
AGTTTCAAATATAAAGCTATGAATAACGGTATTACACTATGGAATTAATGAATTAAAACTGCTGAAGAGATGTATATTTGATTCAATCTAAATAAAATATCTCTAACTTTTCGTAATTGCACCCTACAAGGTAAGTTGTTTTTCTTTTGCATATTGTGTATTAATAGAAAATTATATTAGATCACATTAAAATGGGCTCACAAATGTATTTATAAACACTGATGACCTTTGCAAAAGTTGATAAGTGAATTTACTTTCATAAATTGTAATAAATCTCACTCATATTAGAATATCTATAATAACAGAGTTGATTACAATAATGCTATACTTTATTCGTCCGCTACTCTGTTTAGTTAAAGAGCTAAGTTTATATAGTAATAATATTATTCCAACGCCCAATACTCGTGATTAATATCTCTATGCTCATTGAAGCGAGCACCCCTATTGATTGATAATAATCGACAGGTCAACACTAGTGCGAGCCGGGCAGGCGGTAGATATGCTTCAATCAATCAGGATCACACACACATACAAAATTAATTCCATAAGTGTATCGCGGATTTTAAGATATTTTCCCTAATATATGTACCTTAGCTTGACCTAGCTTGACTACAACAATGGTCGACGAGCGCTAAATTTATATTTTTATTCGCCTATTTATAACATTGAACTTCTAAAGACTGGTACTCTTTTGGATGTTTACCTCATAATTATAATTCCTAATTAATGGTAGTGACCACTTAAAATTATGCAAGAGTATGCCGAAGACAGATAATTTTACTCAGTAAAACCCACTGTGGTATTTCTAAAAATATGTCGGTACTTAGATAATCAGAGTTTTCAAACAAATTATCAATGTTACTTGACGGCTAGAAATCATTTTAAAATATGAGAACATAGTATATGAGTATATCTTTTAAATAAACAGATCAATAAACACTATTGAATTTCACTATACGGTTTCAATACAAAGATCGAATTGATTAAATACACATACCGATCGGTACTATTTCTCCATTTTCCCTGCTCCAGTAACTAACGGGCTTAGGGTAGGCCTCTGTTTCGCATTCCAGCAATAAATCGGACCCCAATACGGCGCCGACTAATTGATTCTTAACTGTCACCACAGGCGGATCTAATAAACGACAATATTTATACAAATATTAATACAAATACATTATAAATGTAGTTTAAAATAGAAAATTAAATGTAACATTATTACTTACATTCTACCGTGAGCATTATTCTCTTGCTAACCGTAGGCGGCACTCCGTTAGAAGCTATGCACAAATATGCACCCGCGTGCTGCCTCTTCACTCGACTTATATTTAAAACAGGACCTTCTAATGACGTCACTGCAAATAAAGTAAGCAGAATGAAACGCGAAAATAACAGAGTATACTTTAAACAACAAATGAATGTTTTACGTCAACAGTATAGTCGACAAAGTAAAAAATAAATACTTTATGAATTCTATTCACTGAATATGTGAGGCTATGCAAAATATAGCAGGAAGTAATAATATGTCAAAAAGTGGATGCAAGGATTTAAAAGTGCAAAAGTTGATGAACTATATAACTTTTAACGTCCTTATCACTAGATAGAGACATAGAGATAACAATTGGGGTAGATATCCCAATTGTTATAATACGCGAGTTTTATTTGCTAACTATTCACTTTATCGAATCAAATATTTACTGAATAAATGTAATATGCATAAAGTTATTTTTTTAACCTCTTTTGTTACGTATTGCAATAACACCTACCTTACTTACCTATTGTAAGTAAATAAAGTTACCTTGTATGCCATCCGTAATGATTATAGTTTTGGAATGTTCTCTTCGCCATGTTATCTGTGGAAGCGGCGAGCCAGTGGCCGCGCAGGTCAGACTTACGGACGCTCCCTCCCGTACCATCTGATCCGTACTGGTCCCGCGGTCCAAAATATCCGGAGGCACTAACGAATAAAGTAAATATAGATCATGTCGTGTGAACAGACTATTCAGTGCGACATCGCCAACGTTCAGGTAGAAAAATGAATATAAGTAAGCCATTATAGCAAGGTCACGTCGAAAGTTCCGTGGATAAAATATGGAACCACATTGTAAATCTCGTTATAAAAACTAAAGTCAAGGTTTCTAGCAGTTAGTTTTATTTTGCGCAATGTTTGCGGCAATAACATACAATTGTGTAGTATACGCTAATTACGTTTTTATTATACAAGGATTTGCATTGCGTTTTTAAATAAAAGTAAACAATTTAAAATTATATTAATAATGTTATAATTGAGTACTTAAAAATAAAATTAATTTTCCACTTCGACTTTAAATTCATGTAGTGAGCCAGCATGGACGCATGAATTACCAATCGATTAAGTTTATTGCCATTTTCCTTTTTTAACTATGGCATCATTTGTATAGTATATACAGTATATAGTATAGTGTAATTAATATCTTTTTAGCATCCGGATCGTCAGATCTTAGTCTAAATTCTATGACGAACTTATGGCACGTAATCAATATTGACTCTGCCAATTTAAATGATACTTTCGTCAATAATTTCCTAACGCATCATTGGCATATGATCCTAAGTATAGAAATATAACTCCCTTACTTTTTATATTTTATCTTATTTTTTCTTATTATATTTACATTTTTAATTTTTAAAATGTACTTTTTTAATACGGTCTGTAGTTATGAGGTCATCCATTGTTTCCAGTCGTCTGATCATTCTGTTGTCTACATAAAATACATTATTATATCACAAATCCCTACTACATTACATTCGCAACTCACTTTATGTATTAAATTAATTCCACCATTCATGTTAATATGTTGACTTCGATTTTGATTAACAGTAAATATTTTCACAAAAATATATTCGCAAAATATATTTGTTAATTCATAATTGTAAATCATCAAGTACTTACTGCATTTTGTTGTTTAATATTTATATTGTAACGGTTTGCTTTAGTTACATATATGTTTTAGATAAACTAATACAGAGCGTAGGTCTCCTACAAGAGGGACCGATCTAGTTAAGGTTGCGGGAGTCTACGGGATGAGTGCGGCAAAAGACCGATTTATCGAAGTAGCCAACGTCCGTCAGAAGACGTTTATTGGCTAATAATAATGAATGAATGATGACAAAGTGTCTTACATCATCGGTTACGATTAACGTAGAAAATTACAGAAATTGGTCTAATATTTTTTATGAATTAACATTCTTTAAGACAAGTAAACGGACATGCCCTTTTTTAGTGTGGGGCTTTCCCCATAGCCTACGCATATTTGACTGAAAGAGGCGGAGAGTCGCATTATGTCGGACTCGCACCGACCAAAACCCCACGGTGTGCAACGCTAATAGTTGGCGAAATCTCTATTTGGAACACTATCTTGAACTCTCAATCTCTTAGCAATATTGATATATAGCCCGTCCTAAAATAGATACGTAATAATATTACACGTATCTATACTTTTAATCATTTCACATAACTCTCACGCCCGTTAGCCAGAGGGTATGCAAAGAGAGAGGGGATTATTGTTAAGAATAATTGCAATCATTTGTTATTGTTATTTCAAAACGGATAAGATTATATTCCAATACGATCGTTACGTAGCCACACTCTAAAAATAACAATAAGTTCTTATATATCAACAAAAATGTTTAAATGTTCAAAATTATTATTATATCCAAATAATCATCATCAATCAGACCAGTTTAATTAATTGCCGTCCATCTATGTTGGAATGTTTTCTCGTTTCTCGTTCTTTGTTTTTTCGTTTAGATATCTAGATCTATGATTTCATTTCATTATGTTAAAATTTTAAATATGTTTGAACAAATTTTACTTACTGCAATTCGCAGTATTATTTGAATTGTATTAATTATGTTGTATGGTTTATGAAGTATTAATTCAAATGTGTTACTATTTAAAAAAGAATATGTTGATTTTGCTTCTCAATTTACATCTTATACTTCATATCATAATATATTTCGCGAGTATGTATATGTATAATCCAATGACCTCGACCTCTATCTTCAAAATCATAATAACATCACAACGGAACGGGTATTCATAAATACATACGCGCGAAAAACATCATCCGCTTTCTTGGTCAGTTGGGTAATAAGAAGTAAATCGGCTGTTACTCACCAACAACGTCTAAGTAGCCGAGTTGACTTTTCATAGGATCGGTGTTGATCTGGCACATGTACCATCCTCTGTCTGTCTCCCGAAGTTCCCTGATGTGCAGGAACCAGGTGCGGTGATCGCTATGAGTTACACCGACTCTACGGCTCCGTGATATAACATGGGTGTGTATGGTGAGAATCGTCTGGGTGTCCACTCTCAGCCACGCCACCTGAGAAAATATTAGCAATATTAAAATTAAAGGTTGTACTAAGTTTGTTTCGTAGATGTATCCACGAGAAGGTAGAGAGGGGTAGAGAGATACAGAGTTCACTTACCATCAATTTCACTGAAAAAATATAAGCATAAAATCTTATTTTTATAGCATAATGTTGCAAACGAGTGGCAGGACTTGATATTACGTGATCACTGTCGTACCTGAATATTCACAATACCAGAGAAGCTACAATTGCGTTTTCGGCCATTTCCCATAGGATCCAAAGCGTTAAGCGGTAAGATACCGCTTAACGCTTTGGATATTCTACTTACTTTCATTGAACAAGATTACAAGTTTCTCTTACGTCGTTCTTGAGAAAGTATCAAAGAGATTAACAAAATGATTTTTTAATTTTTTTTCCAGATTAAATTTCCCATAGTACATTCCCTGTGTAAATATAAATTTGTTGTTAAATTAGATGTTAATATTAAAACCAAGGCTATTTTGTAATAGTCTTGTCTTGTTCTCTTCCATCAAACATCTATATGAATTTTTACATCAGTTTTAATGAAACATAAATGCGCAAGTCTCATAGCCCCACATGGAATACTATTAACATCTCAGGGTAAGTATGCAACGTGACGTGGCTTAAATCTCCCATGACTCAGTAGGGGACATAGGGAAGTACTATAGAAACATTTACCGATCGAAAGCCTATCTGATGCAAGCTCTCGTCAATTACTTTCAATATTTTTTATTACTTTTTAGAAAATTTGTCTGCTTCCACAGGTTATGAATGTATATCGCGATGATGAACGAGTATTAATAGCAATAATAAATGCAATATTGCAACTATAAAAATTAAAAGTATAAATAAAAATAAATAATTGAATAAAGTATATCATCTCCTCTAAGTTTGTCTCAATTGATAGGATCCAACTCGTAATTAATGTTGTGTCTTTGCATTTCCTAAGTTATAAAACAACTGCGAATAGCGTTTAAGGGAATGTTTGGAAGTATTAAAACAACGAAAGTTTCATTTTTGTTTTGGAATGAAGGTATAACTTTCATTCCAAACAAGTTGGCTTTATATAAAAGCAATCTTCTCCTTTTGTAATCAACTATCGTTAATGTACTTAGGCTATTAATCAACACGATCTTTTTAAAAGACTAACAGCTGATTGTATATTTTTTCGTTACTGATGTTCATAGTGATTACTTACAATCAGGTATTGAATTTCTCATTGATGTGTTTTTTTTTTAATTAGATTAAAATGTTAAATTTGCAATATGATAAACGTATGGTTTTTATACGGCTCACAACTACGTTGAACATAAATTTTAACTACGTTAGCGTTGAAAGAATTTTAAAGCACACTCTAAAAAGGCACAAGAAGACTATTCATATGCGATTTAAAGTCATAATTTTTCCAGAACTTTGAGCTATAGCAAGATTCAACTTTTAAACTAATTTAGATATCTCATTACTGTGGCTAATAATTATACTTAACCTTAACAAATGTTTCAAATATAAAACATTGAAACGATTCAAAATGCAAAACGAGCTGATTGTCGACAGAAAATCATAACTGAAAAAATGTGGATGAAGGAATTATATACAACGCGTGTTGCAAAGATCTGTCTTGTAAGTGTAGTGTAGTATGCTAGTAAGCATAAGTAAAGTATGAGGAAATAACATAAAATATAAAGTATAAGGAAATTAGATAAGATATTATAATCTCGCCCGTAACCCTGAGATATTGACACACCTCTCTCGCGTCTTCTACATCCATACATCTACACATACATGCTAGTCGGTTACATGTGCTTCTTATATCGCCTTTCCTTAGGATGTCACTAGTCTCATTGGTATAAGTTGCGGAGACGCCTCACCCAACACTGCCACTTTTGCATCCTTTCAACATACCAGAACAACCGAAGCATACCTTTCTCAATTTTAGTCACAACGTCCTCTTCCAAGACACCTAAATTTCTCATTAACTCTGTAATAATCATCAGTGGTATATAATGATATGCAACAATATTTTTTGAACAGAAGGATCCATGTGAAACCTAGAGAAAGTAACAACTGCATAAAAAGCAAACAAACCTTATACGACGAAAGATTGTGAACAGTACAAGCCATGATAGCTTCTCTCCCCAGCGGCGCAGTGACATTTTCAATGGGAGCGCTGAAACCTGGCTCAGCTGCAAAGAATCAAATATATTTATAACAACGATAAAGAAACATAACATATAGTTAAAATGTAATAAATAGTACCAAAAATCTACGTATTTAAAGGGAGTAAGTGCCATAATTATAAACACATTAGTACTGTCCAAACATTTTACCATGTAGATTCAAATATATATTGAGCACTTAGCAACATTTCAAAGTCGACCAAAAATACTACTGCCTACTAATACGGGATAAAGCCGCAGAAAGAAAACATTTTTATGACTTCGAAGTGCGTGACCTAAACCCGAAATACAATGATAGCGTAAGAGAACAAAAGATAGTTTACGCAGTTTTATGGTTTTTTGCTTTTGGAAATTATTACCTTTTATCGAGCTCTTTACAAAACTTTTTCAAAACCATTTAGAAATTTCCATTTCTACTATGGGTACTACTGTAGTACTATTTAGACTACAGGTTTTGTCAAAGCCTGTAGTCTAAATTTCTTCCAAACAGAAGAAGTAAGCTCGATTTAACCACGACATTAATTAAAAGGAACTTTGTTTATATTGTAATTAAAAAGATTTGATTTTGATGTGATAATGACGTATGACGTGGGCACTTGAAGGTTCAAGAGAAGAGAGAATAGGCTAGTAGTGCTAATAGGCTAACTGGTGCGTACCACATCACTGCAATTCTGTTCTGACTACAACATCACTCAACATTAGGTGGTATCGTATTCAAATGCTTATTTATTCCTTATTAAAATACTTTCATCTTATTTGTATATCTGGTACTAATAAAACTCACGAGCGATAAAATATTCCGATAGTCTTCAGACAGTTTTTAGACAGTCTTCAGATAATATTTCAGTTCCTGATAGTCTCGACTATCAACATAAATATTACGGATACTTGATATTATCTCAGCAAAATCAAAAGTTTCTCTGTCCTCGTCTCGGGCGACGAGGCCAGGCTTCATTGTGAAAACTAATTATCGCAATAGTATTGTTTGGAAAGTTGAATACAATAAACTACACAATGAAAATCTGGTAAATAACTAAAAATCAAAACATGACTGCCAAAACTTTAGTAGTAAAGTCATGTTATGACTGAATATTAATTGTAACTACGAGCAAACTTTACTGGGAAAAGACAAAGAGCTCTGAAAACATTAAATGTGATAAACTACCACATAAATTGAATTTTTATTTGTAGCCTATGAAAGGATGAAAAGATGATCTTTATCCCAAGACATGCCTTTTCTTATGTAAAGCTTGTGTCGTAGATAAAAATCATCAAGGCACCGAAAATTGGAATTAACAGGATTTTTGGGTAGCTACATCGTAAACCGTACCCATGTTTCTTACTTATTTGAAGTCTCAGGACTTAACAAATATTAAATAATCTAATAAAAAGCAAAGATTTTCAAACATTCACACACGTTATAGCGTGGTTCAAAATATCTAGAGTGACATCTGTTTCCGAAGATTAAAAACAAATGTAAATAAATGTAATATTAGGTCCTTACATATGAAATTGGCGTTTTGTACGGGAGGAATATAAAGTCTATTTTTTTTTTGTAAAATATATTTAATTTATCAAAGTATGCACCGTTGTTATCTACGTACTTTTGCCATCTCGTAGGTAGTTCATTGATCCCTTTACTAAAAAAAACCATGGGGGCGAGAATCAATATTTATTTATATTATATCAATATTTATATCTATTTTTGAAAATATTTATCTGGTAATCATTAATTCGATAATATTCCCCATAAGATGTTTTCATTATAATTTTCGTAAGTACACAGAAAATTTATCTTCGGATTTTATATTTTCAGAAATTTATTTTCCATTAAACTGGTTGTAAATAAATTGAACTGTTTAGAAGTACGATAAAGCGAATACAAATTGATTTATACAGAACCGTTTCTTTAAATCGCTGTCAAATGTATTTCCTTCAGGATAACGAATGAAAGGAATCTCGTAGATTGTGGATAAATTATCACTAAGAGCTTAAATTAGTCTGAACAATTTCGTATTTATAACTGTCGGCTATGACAACCGTCTTGCTAATTACGGGAACATAATATTTATTTTAAATTTGCGAAAATTGAATAAAAATTCCCAAAGTTCTTTCTTAAGAAAAAGTAGGAAACACGTACATGCATTTAATTCTGTTTGGTGACCAATTGGTACTATGAATATTTGCATCGACTTTGACAGTTGCAGATGCAAAAAATAAAAACGTAGGGAAGGAAAAAAAACATACTAACATATTAGATAGATAGTTATGTCATTTACTTTAATTCGATTTAAATAAATAGTAATCCCTGATCGTCACATGGTAAATTGGGCGCTTTTATTTTACCCATATAAATATAATGTCACTAAAACTGATGTATTATTAATTAATACATAATATAATAATATGAATTACACTATAGATACACACCTAATATTATTAAAAATTTTGAACCATTTTTCATAGCTACTGACAAAAATATAAAATATTTGTAAAGGGCGCCTTAATAGTTGATACTGTTGAAGCGGGCTTGTGAAACTTCCGGCGTTGTCACTGACAAATTACGAACGTTCCCCGTGACGGTCCCTAGCTCCGCTAATTGACTACACGTCCAATTTTACCGCCATAATCCAAATATAGGAGGGCACGATTTTAATATGCGTCCACTAATAGTTTCCCTTTAACAATCTGTGAACGTGCCCCCATTTAACATGCTTGTCTAAACTTTCTTTTTTAAGTACATTTATTGAAAGATTTAAATTTAAAATAAAAAATACGTATATCAGTGTCACAATTAAATAACTAGTATTTAATAATAAAAAAACCGACTAACTCTATGACACTCCGGGTAAAAATACTAATGACGTACCATACTCTTCAAAATTGATCCAGCCCTTTAGGCTCTAGGAAGTCTTAATTGAACGGACATAAATACATTCTCACATATAAACATATGTACGTACAAACATACATACGCGCGAAAAGTTTTACCCTCCTATCAATCGGGTAAAAATATACCTAAACAAACTTGCATACTGCGTACTAACTGTATGCAGGTACGAAAAACACTATCTTTTTTTATTGAAAAGAGTTTTTTGGTCTTAAAAGTTTTGTCTATATACTATATTTTGTATAGGCGTTTATTAAATCACACCAACTCAGGACTAAGATAGTTTTGACTATTTAAAAAAAAATGTATATTCTTGTTAGAATTGAAACGAAATTTATGCAAAATTTTGCTTCATATTCGTATTCAAACGATCTCTAATCATAAACATACACATTAACCAAATCTATCTTCGTAAAAATTTTCACTTAATGTTATCGGCGATCTAAAAGTTACATCGTGCATAATTGCGTATGCACACGCGTCATAATCCGATAAAACCAGCGGCAAACTGTTACAATAACGTCTTGTTTTCTTTTTTTAGGTTGGTTCTACATAATTGCGATAACAGCAATTGCCGTGTTGAACCTATTCGCTAATTAATCAAAACAAGAAATTTAAATTTCTACTTTATATGTAACTATATGTGCCAAGATTACATGTTGAACGACAGCACAAATAATGTGCAATAGAAAACTTCTATGTAAATAAATGTTATTTAAAGTTCATAACTAACTTCATCAGTTAAAAGTCTACTGCTCGGCCTTACCAAACGATAAGTTTAATAATTAGAAAATGCTTTCAAGAAATCGAATTCAAGATTAATTTACAATAATAAAACAAGTAATATTTAAATTAAAGAATCAAAACACCCTTCTGCACGTATGATAATCATCATCGGTCATGACACGTCGGTCACTGTGGAACGGACATACAGCGAAAAAATTACCCTCCTTCTGGGTCAGTCGAGTGATTATATTATATTGTTCATAAAATCCTCAGTTGCGAATCATATATCCGCAGCGATATTGTAATAACATGGTATTTACATTCTACTGATGAAAACATGCTAATAATAACAAAACGCACACAACTGATATCTATGTAGGTATAAAAATATATTTAATCCTATTATAATTTGCAAACCACTCGTGCCCGGGCTAATTTCAAAATTACATGATAATTACGAAGAATACAGTCTCTGTTTTTCTTAATTTTGTAGTTTTCTAAAAGAAATAATAAAATCGGTTTCGTGACTTCAGATTTTACTTATATTAAATAAACAAATCTCATCTCCTTAGAGTACCATAATATTAGTATTCATATATATAGAATTCTTCTTTGTGGGATAATTATTTTTTACTAACTAGGAAAAATTTGTTTTAATTCAATACATTTTTTTTATATATTTTATTATTCTCAAGCATCAATATATCACACTTACGTGGCAGCGTGGTCGCACTCGCCCAAATAAACAGCCAATCCAACAAAACTAGAGATAAGAACATTTTATCACTTTTTTCTATTTATACGAATATAAAATTTAATCTATTGTTATAAAATTTCTTAATAATGTTGTTAACATTCTGGTTTCATATTCGATCTCTTTTTTAATTTCCATATCTTTCAACAGTGTGAATACACAGTTTATTTCGAGGTTCACATATATTACAGAGTAATTCTCCCTTAATATTACTGACACGTATTGCAGTAATATAAAATAAATTGCGAGCCACTTCAATAATGTAACGCTGAAAACATTTTTAAGCTATGAAACACAATGTAAACGCTCCTTCGGATTGCATTCGACACACGCGAGGAAGTGATTAAGAGGGCGGTCAACTTCTGGACTACGTAATACTTTCACGACGTTCCGTGAAAAGTTTTAAAGGCCACGTCCGCCTGGTGAACGCTACGCGACCGTCCTGTAGCACGGCTCGTAGACAACTGGCTCAAATTATTCGCCGCGGCGCTCGGCCACGGCGCCTCCCCTTTACTAAAGCCCTCTCTTTCATTTAAAGAGAATTCATACAACACCCCTTACGATAATATCTTTCGCAAACTTATACTTTCTTTCTAACGAGTGCAGTTATTGTGTTTTAAAGTACAATCGTGATATTTATAACAAAATGTTTTGATGCCTATATTTTAATTTGTATAATATCATAAAATACTGTTAAGTTTCTTTTTTTAGAGAATAAGATGAACAGTGAAAAATTTGTACACAATTTAATCATTAAAATGTTTATTGAATAGTCCACTTATGGCAAACTTGTAATTATTGCTTTTGTAGCCATCAAAAAA
>DWLR01004714.1:0-11743 GCA_018246295.1 Papilio alexanor hazarajatica | reverse complement strand
TTGAGAACTTATGAGAACTAACGATGAGATTAGTAAAACTTAACAATTTATAATCTCCCGATATTGTCAAGAACGGCTGGCGTCAAGTCAAGTGATCCGAATTAGCGCTGCCGGCCCCAAGCGAATAAATATTTACGAATCATGCGGCCAGCAAAGTGTTAAAATGCCAAATCAACAATCATGAAACAATGAAAGTTCCATGTGATAAGAATGTTAATAGAATATACATTTTGTATATGAACGTAATAGCATTGTCATCCTTCTTATTTTGTTTTATGATGTTTGAAAACCCTTAACTATAATTTCTTTATGTACTCCCCTACACAAATGTAAGGAATTAATTTAGAGATCAATAAGCCCAACTAAAACTCCGGGGTAGGAAACGAATAGTATAACGTCTCAGTCTTCAAAATTGGTCGAGCCGTTAAGGCTCCAGGTCATGATAGAACGAACATATATGTATACATACATATATACATTAACGCGAAAACATTCCCCTCCTGTCACTCGGGCTAATAAACTATATATGATCTATACCAACAACTCCGTATATCATCAAACAAAACTTCTTTAAAGTGACTATACGATATTCTTTGGTATGGTTTAAATCATAGGTACTGCTAACTGTATGTGCTTTATGTAAGCTTCTATGAAATGTCTAGAAGTCCACTGTGGCTTGACAAAGATGTTATTAAAATGTGTGTCTCACGAGACTCGTTCATTCTAATTGAGTTGTAGCTCTGCGGGGCTTTACACACTGTGATTTTAATATGAGAATGTTCTCTGCAATTTTGTTTCAAAAGAAACACTTTTTTCTCTACTAACGTGATATATATATATATAAATTTTATATATAAAGAAATTCTATTTATGGTACATTAAATTATAAAACAGGATGTACCTTTATTTTCTTTTTTACACGTGCTTTAAGTAGGTTTTTTCGTATTTTGTTTTAAATTTTCTACATTACTAATAATGCTTTTTTATATTTATGCGAATTTAAGGCATTAAAATGATGATTAATGTTTTTAATATATTAATTTCCGACGTTTCGAGTGCTTTACAATACTCGTGATCATGGGATACTGAAGTGTTTGACGTCCCATTGTTAAAGTTTTTGGCGAAGTACTTCTTCTTCTTCTTTTTAATTATAACATCCACAAATCCTTGCAAAAGAACAACGTTTCCTACCAAGGAGGCTGTTGAGGCTGTTGAAATTAATATATATATATGTATGTGTATATATATATATATATGATTTAATTATCTGCTTCAAGTGAAGAAGATGGGAGGGTGCTACCATCTGCTTGAAATCCCATGATTGATACATTAAACTCTAAAACAAGCATACAATTGCAAGATCTCAAGACACTGTGAGCTACAAAAAGGGCCCAGCAAACACCTCAGTCCCCCGTTACCATGAGTGCTTCAAAACGCGCAAAATGTCAGTAATTTTTTTAATTTTAAATTAAAAATTAAATTAATTTTTTTAAAATTTTCTGCCTCGTACAAATGTGTTGTGGAATGATCTGTCCTCGGCGGTATTTCCAAACTAATACTTAGACTTAGGGTCCTTCAAGAAAAGAGCGTACTCCTTCCTAAAAGGCCGGCAACGCATCTGCGTTTCCTCTGGTGTTGCGGATGTTCATAGGCGGCGGTGATAACTCCTTTGGGCGACTCGTTGCTCGTTTGCCCCCTTCTATAAAAAAAAATTAAAATATTAATTAAGCACGATGAAATCCGTAATATAAGTTTGATATCAATCCATTAGTATCTATCAAGTAAGTTTTTTGTCACTTATATTTCCGTTATGAATTAATTACGGTTTTTTTTAGTATATCCTAGTTAATGAATATGATTATATGACAAAATAAAAAATAACACAACAAAAGATAGAAGTGGTACGTATTGTTGTCCTACTGAGAAACTCCAATACAAAGCCATGGACAATACGAAAACTCGAAGAAACGAAGCCGCATAAGATTCTAGAGAAATATGGAGGTACAATGGACAGTTTTTGTTGGTGATTCTCGACAAACTAGAAAAGAAACCTAGATAGAAAACTTTGAGTAAAAGGGAGGAATATAAGAAAGTTAGCTTTTTATTTATTATTGATAGGAAAATAAGGAAAATAAGTCATTGATGTATAAAAGGAAAGAATAGGATGCTACAAATACAAAGGTTTTTATTAAATCTCAATTAAATTGAATAAAAATTTATAGTTAAATTTAAACCTTAAAGTATTTGTAGTATTTGAGTGATCCGATTTTAAATCCTATAATCGTTCTATGTTTTACTAAAACATAATTCAACAATCATACTGAACACTATTTGATATTATACGCTATTCATACTGTACTCATATTGCCCTCCCATAAGGCTATAAAACCACCATTTGCGGAATAGTACATAATGAACCAATAGCGCCCGTACTTTATATCCCTTGACTACCGAATGAATGCAAATAACTTTAAATATATTAACAGATCTGTAAAAATATTACGCATAGGATCAATTTCACACCGTAGTTGAAACTATCCATATAATGTAATAAAACAGTGAGAAGTAGGTAATTAACATTTAGAGACATAAGTGTGTATTCATATTGCAATGATAGCCATATCATTCAATATTTAAATACAAAATAACATTGTCTGTCCTAATATATTCTATTTTAGACAATACACTACTTGCCTGCGTAAATACGCAGGCAAGATAAATAAATATTTATCTTCTAATTATTATTATTATTTTTTTGTGGAAAGGGCGTGAATCTATTTTACTACAGTAAAAAAGTTACAAAAAATACTCAATATGTTTAATAATTCACAGTGTGAGTGTATTCGGTGGGAACAATTTGTGAGCAGTGTGTAATTTATGCCCAGACACGAAAGCACTCAAGCAAAGTACAGTGCCGTACGACTGCTCTGAGTGTTCGCCAAGACGTTCAGACTGTCGCCCTGATGTTAGCGATGTCACAGGACTGTACCGCACTGCTTTCAGACAAATTACGTGCTAGGATGTACCTAGGGTACCGTAGAATGTGGATGATTAGTAATAGGTAAACCTTTTCAGAGTTTATAGTTTAAAATCTTAATAATTTCAAATCAAAACAATACAATGTTAGGATTAAAGCATATATATGCATTTTATTTTCAATTTTTTTATACTCATTCAAATATTGAAGTTATAGTTTTGTACACAGATGTTAATTTTGCCTTATTTCTGACCACTTCTTTAGAGTTGTAACGGTTGCGATGACTTTTAAATATTATATATATATACATACATACATACACGATAATTAAGTAAATTCGTATTAAGGAAATAAAAACTTCTCAAACCCTAAATTATTAGGCATTGTGTAAATTTTAATATTTGAGTTTTGTATACAATTCTCACTTTCATTCTGCTTGGTTACAACAAATTCATTAAATACTCACACTGTTTGCGTGTAAAAACAGTAGCGTGTTATTTCACATACAAAATGCATGCCGATATCGATCTCTAATGGAAATACTCGATTATAAAGCAATTTCTTACGTATAAAAGTTATTGTTACCTAGAAAAAACAATATAAACGAACATTAGGTGCAATTGTAAGGCGGCGTTTACTCACATTTGTGTTAAAATAGGGTAAGCAGACTTAGCTGTGATTTAGCAAATACAGTTTTATTTGATGGGATTTCTGTTAAAAAAGACGCGTTCATTTTTTAATCATAAAAACTTTTGTAAAACAAATTTCTCGTATCCTTTTAACTGCTTCCGCTTCGGTTGTTAAATTAGGTTTCAATGCTTTCCACGCAAAAACTGTAATATTTATGATTTAATGTGTCTGTCCTTTACATATTGATAGCACGCAAGGATAGATTAACCATCATTTATCATATGCGTAAGACGTGTCATAAATTAATTTTAAACTGAAAATATATTATAACACAGCGTGGTCGCCTGAATTACGTTTCGACATTTACGTCTGAGTTTGTTTCGCATGATTTGTTCTTCCATAGGCGTGGAGAAATATTTTATTCCACTGAAGCATTAGAGATCAGCAGTTCTCTACTGAAATTAAACCAAAACCCGCGCAGAACTAATAACTAATAACATACGTCTATATAATTTTGTCATTAAGTCATTAAGTCACTTAAGGCAATGCACGTCTTATTATAAATCCTAAAACCCAAAGGAGGCTTTGATATTTTCAATCGAGAAGGGTTCAATGATATTTAAAATTAAATGAATAATTTGAAACATAATGTAGACAATTTGATCGTCCAGCCGTTAGGACAAATATTTTGATGATTTAATGATATCTAAAGAAGCATAGCATACGAATATCTAAAGTTTTTATTTGATTAGTTGTAGCGAGTATAAGTTCACAGATACACATATGTAATATGTGTGTGGTTGGGTTGTAAATTTAAGTGGTTAGCCAGCTAATTTGTGTATTCTGTAATATGACGGTGTGTATGATATTCATATAGTGATAAATTTGAGTTCAGATTGTTGTTTTAGTAGTGGTCAGGTGACGTTGACACTTGTAATATCCAAAATTTCATAGCAAGGCTATCTTTTCGGCGGTCAGACAGAAAGTAAGCGATGAACTGTTGTTAACACATAGGCCATCGCACCCCAACATAATCCCCCCGAAGAGTAGGTAACATGCTCATATTATTTATTGTGAGGGTATTACAGTAAGTTATTGTTTTAGATCAAAGTAATGGTTACTGCAGCGAGCGACCAACAACTTAATTAGTAGCAAGTCGCTTGCAGCTGCGGTGTTGTTAGCCGGAGCGTTTCAAGTTCCAACAAGTTATAATTGTAATATTATTGCACTAATTAAGTCAAGAACATAATTCTGTTGTTTATTAAGAACACAATTTAAAACATTTTAAGAAAATTTTCAAAGTGAGTGTATTTATGGTAAAGAGCGTACTCCGTTCTAAAAGGCCGGCAACATCTGCGGTCCTCTGGTGTTGCGGATGATCATGGGCGGAGGTGATCACTCTTTTGAGCGACTCGTAGCTCATTTGCCCCCTTCTTCAAAAAAAAAAAAAAATGGCAGGTCACTTACGTTTTCAGCGGTACATTTTAGAAGTATAACCGCTTCTAAAATGTAACAGGTAAGGTTTATTTTGTCTTAATTTATATTATTATACTGCTAAAATAAAATAGCTCCAGTTTCGTCTGTAAATTTTGTATGGCATTGTGTTTATAAGATTTTATTTTATATCAATGGATTCGATTCGAACCGTTCGCCTCCTTTAACAAATAAATATTTAGTCCTTGGTTTATGTATATTACGATTACAAACTCAAAGTAAATCTGTATTTATGAAAAAGTATATTTAGTAGTTACAAGCACAATGAATATTTAATTGACAATGTCAATCCATAAAGTGGTGCATGAAAAATCGAGGCAGCGAATCTTTTGTTTTTTTTTATTTGCTTTCATCTGAAGTTAGTTAAGTTTAAAATTTACTATGCATTTTATATGAACAAGTCCACAGGTCGCGTGCTTCTGTGGCGTGTAGAAGTTTGCTATTACTCGTATATTCGACGTCAGATGCGCCATCCCTCATGCCGATGTGAATTTTAAATTTTATTATTATGAAACGCCTTTGAAATATGTTCTATAAGTTAGAACAAGTGTTCGTGTAGGTTGCGGCAACTATAAATCTGTTTATAATGTGTTTTTAACTCGTTAGATGCATGGCGATCGGAAATATATTTAAAATATGTATTTTTACTACCCAAAAGCCCCCTCGCTGTTTTTGAAAGTGATATTATAAAGACCGAGTGATTCGTGAGTAAGTTTTAAGTATAAAATTCGTTAAGATTATGTTTGCCTGAAATATGACAACCATTGTTCAACAATGCTTGATACATTACGAAAAAAAAACATGTTGGTTTATATACTATTCTGTTAAACGTGTGTATCTTTACATCATGTCTGTTTATAGTTACTTAATTCGCTTATAAATTAACGTAAGAAACATACAATAAAACCCAACCTTGCAACATTAGAACTTATCTGTAATAACCGTTTCCAAATTACTCTAAATTCACAGCTCTTAAGGGAATATAAGGAACGATCTAATTTACGGATATCCAATGATCGATCTGCATTTATCTTTCTAACGTCTGACGCGCGTCGTTTGCTGTAAAGAGGGTCGATGGCTAACTTAACTTGAATTCTGACGTTATTGCTTGTATACAGACATTATCTTCGACTTCCACTCTACTTCTCTCCCTCGCCCAAGCCTGGCAACTTTCTCTCCGGATCATCACGGCGATAAGGTCATTGACCTTCGTTCTAGTATCGTTCCACTAAAGAAATGATCGTTGTTAACCATGAAATTGAATTCATAGATTTGTTATTTAGCCACTGCTTTTTTACATTTTTGTAAAGGTGCACAATATGTTAAAAAATTGATAAAACACATTTTTTAAAACCTTTTAAATTTAAGCTCGAAGAATAAGACCGTGGAGGAACGGATTTATATTTCACAGTTTATACGCTGACTACGTCTATACGTTTAAATCAATTTCAAATTAATCAAATGTGAAAATGTATTAAAATAACTGTATAGTATATATTTAGTAGGTCTTAAAACTTATAAAATTATTTAACTTCAGGATAAAATTATACTCTTACATATTCTAAGCACTTTATCATAGACCTTATATGCTTAACGTCTTACCTTTAACTATCTATAGCTTAATATTTTATCCTCGTACATGAGTGTGAATAAATGTTTTCAGCAGTTCAACGTCATATGTTTATTATTGATACTATTACTACGAATTAAAAAAGTTAAGCTTAAAACACTGAATTACTCCTTACTGGCCAATATACTGTTGTAACAACATACTTAAATGCAGAAAAAGCTATAATTCCTTGCAAAAAAGCTCCGCTCATAATGCAATGAATTTTACGAGCGAAACTGAAAACCGGTGCACAACAGTTCGCCATTGTTCTCTCGTAAACAATTGCTAGATGTAACTTCAAAAATTTTGCATCTCGTTTATAAGCCATGACAGTATGCGCCATGTGGAGGAAAATATTACTTATATCAAGCATTTGCTAGGCAAAAATCATTTTGATTTCAACCGAAAAATTTTAGTTTTAATAATATTTTACTGTTAAATAGCAAAATATTAGACACTTGGTTTACGCTGAAATGTATTTTTATCAGGCTTTATGAAAATGAAACCATTGTTCTACGTGGTAAAAATGTGTTTTTTCTGACATTTTTAAAGTGATATGAATAACATTGTAAATATGATATAAAAACTTTACAACGTGTAATTATGTGCACAATCAATGATGACGGAAAAAGAATACCGTATAAATGTAAGAACATATCTGTTGTTTTCAGTTAAATAGTTGAATGAGTCCGGTCACAATAAACGAAAAATTGAATTAAAAACTTATTGATTGCGATTACATCGAAGCGCATAATTTCGTAAATGGTGACTGAGAGTTAATAACAACCATAAAACTTACACTTAATTGGAATTAATGCTAACTCAATTGCTTAAATTCGGTTTCCTAGCGTTAAACGCGGAAACTTCGGTCAAGGCACGAAAGAGAGTAATTTAGGTGCAAGTCGGTCACGCTAGGACCTCTGCGGTACACTAAGCCTTTATACAAGCCTCCAACTTTATTGGAAGTGATGTAAAGTTTCTCCCCTCTTTTCAATACCGTCATTACAGAATTTTCCTTAGAATACTAAAAGCATAAACTCTACAAGTGATGTTCTCTGTTTTTAGTTTTTTTTGTGTATTTTCATAGGTCACTAGTTGTTACCCGCGACTTCGTCTGCGTGGAATTCAATAAAAGTTTCATTTTTTGATATTATTCTTTTTGTTTCCAACATGTTGGATGTTTTCCAAAATGTTTAATTTTATTTTAATTCTTATCGTTTCTTCGTCAATTGGTCAAGCTTTCGTGATGAAATTTGTTCAAACACTATTTAACAAACTTCCATTTGAATACTCTATCATGTTAGCTTACAATACTAGTACTATCCCATAGGAACCTTTTAGCACTTTTTCCGAACCGATTTTGTAAAAATTCGGTAAAAAGTAGACTAAACCTTAGAAACGTACATAGGTTACATTTTATCGTGAAAAAAGGCTTGAGTGGGTTGAACAACAAGGGATGAAAGTTTGTATGGAAAATCGTCATTATTGATGAAGATATGTATATGTGTATTATTAACGTAATAAGTACTTTTTGTTTTCCATACTTAAACTTATTTTTTTTATTTAAAAAGTGTTAGAGTTATTAATAACAAAGTCCAAAAGTTCGTCTTACTTAATCCAGCTTAAAGATTTAAGCGCCTAAGGAAATTCATATAAAGCTATTCTGTTTACCTTCAAAACTTTTGGGACAAAGCCTTGTATTATGTACACTTATATCAATATGTAATAGCTTAGTTTTAGCTGAATTATGTATGAGTTTGGATTTGGGATTATAAACATTTATCAAAGTCTTGGGGATAGTTTCTCGTTTGTTATATTGTAGACGTATTGTAATGTATCACTGTCAGATAATAGAAGTTTAATATCTAATATGTCAGAGTATCACGATGATTGCTTTTAGTTCAATAGCTAGATAGAATATCTTATCCAGAAAGCTAACGACTATTTCATACACGAGGTTTTGTATTATATTCGATGCGCAATTCATGCATTCAAAATAAGCAATTCTTTTCAGATTTTCAGCGTTTCAGCGTTTACTTTCAATTTTTTTTTAAATTAAAGTACGATCTTTTGCCAGACTAACAGGAGGGTGAGGGTTTTTGCGTGTATGTGGGATACAGACATTTCAATGTATACAATATGTTGATTCTATCGTTACCTCCTAAAGCCTCAACGACGGTACCGATTTTGAACACTGTGTCCACACGATAAGTATTTTCACAGGAGTATCAAAGGCGTCTACAGTTAGTTGGGCTTATTAATTCAGTACGATTAAGACATATGAGCTTTTCTAACGGTAAAACATTTTTATTTAACATTTAAAATCGTATCTTAGCATAGAGTTAGAATTCTCCAAAGTGATGATTTTTGATCTAACCTAATCATGCTTTGTACTCGTTCCTCCAATGCCTATGTGCCTTGTTGCAGTCATCCCGGATCAGCAATGCCAGTGGTGACGCGTGCGAACGCCGGGACCCGTGTCAGCATGGCGGTGTGTGCATCAGTACGGACAACGGCCCAGTTTGCGAGTGCAGAGATGGAGATTATGAAGGCGCCTTCTGTGAGAGAGGTAGGTGACTCGAATACGAAATTATTATTATTACATTTTATAAAGGCATTTGTACTGACTTTTAGAAGTATAGTAAGTTGTTAAATTTATAAGAGAAGAAAAGATTTGTCTTAGCGAGGTCCAACAGGCCCATACTTTTGTTGGAGTATTTTGTAATCTATGAACGCATCCGTAAAGAATGTGTATATAACCTGTGAGCGAACTCGCTCCCTCTCTCTCTCTCACTCCGTCTATGTAACTACTGTTATTCTGCCTGTATATTTAATTAAATCCTTACAAGAAATTATGAACATTTTTGGTTTACGAAAACCCCGAAAGATCTGACAACTTTATCTATTGTTTATAGGTTTTTGCGTTTGTTTGTGTTTTTGTTTTATATGTTAACTTAGAAACATAATTATTAAAGCGTTAGTGAAAACTATTAAAGGCAATTTGGTAGCCGCGGTATTCACAGGCTGTATGGTCGCGTGAGAGTTTGCCGTAATTTACAGGCTCTGCAGCCATTAGTGCGCGTTCGCAGCGTCTCACTTAAAAGCTTCAGACAATGAAGGGTGTTCGTCGAGTGATACACTTAATGTTATTTTGTAACTTGTCTTAAGTTAGTTCGCATCCGATCTGTTTATGACTATAGATGTCGAAACATAAAATGACGTTGATTGCTTTGTAGTATTTTTTAAGGAATGTAAATGTTGCAATCTGGGAATTAATTCCCTTTACCTAACTTTGGGTTCCATTAAAGAAACGGGCTTTAGAACCTTAAGTTCCCTGACTGGGAATATATGATTTTTTATTGATTGAATTAGTTAATATTCTTCTCCTTTTTTCTACTACCTGTCCTTATAAGTTTTCTTGATTGGATGTTAATCGGAATCTAAAGTCACATAACAATGACATGTACCAAACGCAGTATACAGATTATGTTACGAATTAGGTTTATTTTTCATTTTTTTTTAATTATTAAAATTGTAATTTAATGATGATCGTTAAATGTTTATGACTGACGTTTCATGACAGCAATTAACATCAAATCTTGAATTACGACTTGCAGGCCATTTTATTTTCATAATGAAATAAAAACCGACGATAATAATTCTGTCGTAATTTTGCTTAATTATTCCATTGTGTCTGTTTTATTTTTAAAAGAGAAAAATCATATTTTATAGCATCGTGATACGTGATAATCGTACATTTTATTTTATCGTACATTTATTTAACAAAGAGATAAATGTAACAAAACGTTAATAAGATAGCGCTTTAAGTATTTTACAACATAAGTATCTAATCTAACTAAAATGTTTCTTAGTTATTTAACTTTGACGTATTTGATATACAAAAATACATCGCTTGTTTAGTAGCTGTAGAACCAGCTTTTATTTCGTTTCTTAAAAGCCTCGCTTTAACTGACAAAGAAGCAGGAAATATTCTGTCGATTCTATCTTTCCATTTCTTGGCCCCCAACTCTTGGCTTTTAATACCTTAGTCTAGAATTCCTCGTAAATCAAACAAATACGGGCCTATTAAGCCGAAGTTTATTACAAGATTACATCGACCGTTTTCAAAATAATTGGACTATAACTTTTCTTAACGTTTACCTTATAAACTGTATGGCAATCATATTACAAATACGTTTCCTAAATAGTGTATATTAGGGCCCTAATTAGTAGTTATATATTTTCTAGATTCCTTACATTTTATTGGAATTCTTAGGAAAAACTAGATAAATAATTCAACTAGAACATTAACACGAAACAACATTTTTTTACGCGACACATTGGTCGATATATATAAATCTCGTTCTAAAGAATCGTTTAAGAGTTTGCAGACCAATATATATATATAATAAAATATGCATTGATGAAGTCAGTATATTAAGTTTTTTCTGTTTGTTGTTTCAAATCCTGTAAGTGAACGGTTGAAAACGACAATTTTTACTAGCCTACAAGACGACTGCTCGTAACTAAGGTCCTTCTCAAGAACAGACCGCGTATGCCCAAGGGACTATGTCATTGTACTTAGAAGTCTGGAGCACTTTATATGGTTGCGAAGATTGAATTTAAAGGCTAACGTCTTTAAGATAGTAGTGGATAAGTTTTCTTTGTTTTATGGGTGTGTTACGGGTACTCCTTATATCGCCTTGCTTCCAATTCCAAAGGAATTCAAAAGGATTTCATTGATTTAATCGATATAAGTTTTTCTGTGACGTCCCTGAGAAATACGTAATCTCTGCCTACCCCTCTAGGCCGTGAGTGTTAGGTATGTGTGTATTCATATGTTTTAAAATTATATTTACATAAAAAACGCGTTAAACGACATCTTGTCTTCAGGTATTTGAAATGTATTATTTTTAAGATTTTATTTATCTTAATTGATATATTTCAAACGTTCAAAAGTTCTCACAAGCGTTATTGAAGTTGTTTACTTCATTTCATATAATCGGTGAAGTATTATTCAAAATTTGAAGTAT
>DWLR01004713.1:0-11746 GCA_018246295.1 Papilio alexanor hazarajatica | reverse complement strand
ATATATATATATATATGTGTGTGTGTGTGTGTGTATTATAAACTATTTTTACGATTTGGGTGGGCCTGGGCTAGTACATACTCAAATAATTTGTAGCAAACTTTAAAGTTTTACAACTTAGCGGGCCCATCGATGCTTCTCGTGCGTGGCGCGCAACGTTTCACGTAATAACAGTCTTTAATTCATACCATCTGAGAGGATTAAATTAAACGCCTCTCTTATTACTCCCTTTGCTGCGAGCTGCGAGGCAAAAATTGCGAAACTCATTTTGTTTAAAAAGGTCGAAATAATTACATATAAGGAAAATTCCAACACGCGTGTAACCCAAAAAAAGCTAATATTGAAAACAGCATTTTAATAAATGTAAATAGATTGATATGCACTCACAATCGTAACCCAGCAGGGTAAGCAAAGATTACGGATTTCTATTTGGCTTGATCTAGGCACTTCTTTCTTGCTTCTTAAATGTACATCCATACATCTATCTACACATACATACTTGTCGATTACGACCACTCCTTATATCGCCTTTCGTTAGAATATCACTTATCTGATCGATATAAGTTTTTCTGGGACTACTTTAAATATAAAAAAAAACTCCTCATTTGTTTGATCCGAGTACCTAATGCAACTATCACATAAATCGAACGTGATATTGCCACGACCTCATTAATTTCGAGCATCAAATACATATATTTATCATTCATATACACAGAACATAATTTCTCTGTTTCGTTTAATAAGTGAGTATTCTTGTCATCCCTTTTCCATATTTATTCCATAAAATGGCTGGTAACGTATCCTTAATTCTTGATATTGATCATCAGATTACACACTCATTTGCCACTCTCTCCTATAAACAGTTTACTAATGTAACGAATATTTACTACGTTGCGTAAAAAATATTTCTTATTTTTGACAACTTCTTGGGGGCGAGATGGTTAAAATATATTTTTCCTTTTACATGTCATTATAAATTGACTTACACACATCGAGACACACGGTTTATGTAGAGTGAGCCGAGCGCACGGCGGCATTCTTTTATTGCATTCCCTCGCAGTCGCTTTATCAAGTTAGTTTCCATTTAGATATTTATTTTCTTTTCTAGTTCCGTTCATTCCGTTAGCAAATTGAGCAATTTGCTTATTTACTTTGCGGGAAAGCGTTGAATAGGCTTGTTTCCTACAGCGTTAATTTTTTAATAGTTTTGCCTAAGCTGGCACAGCTTTCGGGTATTTATTCTACGTTGCTTTTTATCTGGGTTTGGTATTTCGTAGTGTACATGTTTCATTTGACATCTGTATAAAACTTGAGATAGTAAAATAGCTATTAGGTTTATTCACTGTTTTTGCAACAATTATTGTATTTGTACAAACGACACGCCTGAAAATATTTCAAGTCTTGAATACATATATGCCTGTTGTTCAATCAAAATAATTTGTGAGCATTGAGGCCATTTTGTACATTATTATTATTATATATATATTACATTAGCAGCCCGGTAAACTAACACCTAAATTTACCGTAGTCATTGCGATTCTGTGAAACTTCGATTGAACGAGATAGCTTCTTAATCGAAAAATATGCAAACCTTAAATATAAAACTAAGTGAAAGCTACAAATAAAACTCATCCGTGTAACATCAAATGTAATCAATGTGTTAACTCGAGCAAAATAAGACTTAAAGAGGGGAAAATGGGTACGACGAAGAATTTTAGAACTATTCCAATTAATACAATAGAAAAGTTGGTTGCACGCGATTTGATTTTACAAAAGTTTCAGCTGTTTCCTAAAGATTTTTCTTTGACTTTTGGCTGTATGAAAGAACTTTGAAATCAGTAAAAGTCTTTTAGTAGGATAACCCAGGTTCAGTACTAATCTAAGGCTCCAGCAATATTTTATTTAAATAGTGGCTTTTTTAATCTTTAAATTTTTTTATTTATTTAAAAAAAAAATAATCATCTACATTACATCTTATTTGTATTAAGTCTCGTCGCCGCGTCTACCTAATTAACTACACTTTAGCTGCTCCATATGTATTTTTAATCATTTTGCGAAACGTTCTAAAGTCATATGGCGACGTATGTAGAATGCAATAAACATCGAGGGGTCACTACGTGTTAGTGTGCCACAGCTTAATAAAGAACGACACGACACGGGTACAATTTATTGTTGTGGAGTAAGTCATATACCACCACCACCACCATCTCAGCCTATGATCGTCCACTGCTGGACATAGGCCTCCCCCATTGATCGCATCATTGGAGGGAATGTGCCATAATCGCCACGCTTGGCAGGCGGATTGGCGATCGTAGTATGTTCCACCGTACTAAGAAAAGGACGCTGCTGCCCGTCTTCCGGTGGTCATTACGTTCAGACACAAGACAAACAGACATCTTCATGCACACAAATGTTTGTCTTGGGTGGGAATCGAACCCACGACCTGCGGTACTGACTGACCGGTTGGCGCAGTGGCAAGACAGTCATATACAGCTTTAGGCAATTTGTGATGACTTGAACCTGCCTGTATTCATGTCTCTGTATTTTTATTACGTGTGTTATTATTCTATTTATTAAATCACAATATACTTTATGTCTTAATTTAATTTAGCAAGTGTTAAAGAGTGATTGCAGCTGCAGTAATGTGCTGGAGTTGTTCAAACGGAAAAGCACCACAATCAAAAGATGTTTATGTTATTTCTAAGATATATTTAGTAATTGCGTCATTTAGATTCTAAAGTTGTTTAATGAAATAATAAATCTTAATCTCATTTAAACTTAATATACAAAAAAATTTAAAAAAAAATCGTTATCCTCTGACTGAGCTACTACCGTTTTTATCTAACAACTTAATATACTTTCAAGTAATTTTGTTCAAATTATCTTTACTACTAATATAGGTCGGTTTTATAAACTTGAAGGTCATTAGTTCGCTTAGTAAAAGGTTCTATGTACTTAATGGATTCAGGGTCTATGCGCCTGGCTTTTTTAATTCGACGATAAATTCTTGTATCCCCGCGATAATACCAGCCTCCCAAGTTAAAGACCTTTCTATTCTTTATCAAAATTTACGTTAATTACGCCTAGAAAAGCCTATTCTATAATGAGCCTGGTGTCTAATTTAAAGAAAAAAAAACATCTGAAAGATTATTAAAATCAAGGTTATTTCTAATCATTTATGACATTGAAAGGATAATTTCGTCTTCCGAAAACGAAAATTTTTATTGTTCGATACATTATTTTACAACTTTTGTCCTTCATTCAATGATAAATTTTAACATACAGTATAGAAGACTTCAAATTAACAGATACATATGAGTAATTTAAAATCTCCCCCTAAATGTTATACGGCTGTTATCAGGCTGGTTGTCCGAAGGTTTAAAAAGAATTTGAAATGCATCTAAGTAGATGCGGATCCTTCAAATCGATCTAGAAACGCAGCAATCAACTACCGCGTCGCAAAGCGACCGACTCAATATTTTCTCGTGCAATACACAAAATCGCGTAGTATCTCAGATTTAGCGCTCAAGATGGAGCTCCGTTAAACCTGCAATCAACAAGGTATAAGTAAGTGTAAGGTAGGCATATTCATTAATCAGTAGGTCCAGTCGTTTCTGTCTCTTTTTGTAAATCGTTTCCTCATTCCTGAGGACTTCCTTCCTACTCTTTCATGATCTTCTTCCATTCTGTGCGGTCCTCTGCGAGATAGATGACCTTCTGCATTAAAGTAGTTCGTTCAGTAACATAAAAGTCAAAAAACAAAGCACATTTTATTAAATTTAATATTACAGTAATATCTGATGAATGCGAGTGCCGTAGACATATGACAGCCACAGCCCGTACACTTGTTACACCACTAATCCCCGTTCATTTAAACCCCTGTATTATAGCGCGGATACACCGATGTCACAAACGATCATCGTGATTTACGCCGCTCACTCGCTGTGGCTTTAATTATTTTGTTACTAAAAATTATTGAAATTCTCGATGGTTGAACTAAAATCTAAATTATCTAGGCCATTAGACATAATATTATTGTTATAATTTCATATTTCTTTACGTGGGATCAGCAGAATGAGTTTTCGTTTTTCACAACGATCTATCAACCGTCATTTCAGTCGTCACTCCCTTCTTAACCATGTCACCTTTCACGCAATTCGTCTTTTCTTAGGCTCACCCATACCAACGTATCCCACGACGTTTAAACCTTGATCCATTGTTGTAATGTTCCTAATCATTTACGCTAATTCTTTTGTTGTGCAACCTAAGTGATGTGATACAAGTAAATAGGTTTTTGAAAAAATATCAAATAAAGTCCCCATCACGAACTGGACACTGACGTTTGACTATTACCCTTTTTAATCTTTATTTATTTGGTGTGAAATTTTAAGTATATCCAGCGCAGGCTTAATTAGTTATCGATCAGATTTCAAAGGGAATTTAATCATCCAATCGAAAAGCAATTTCGATGAAGTGAGGATTGTGTCGGTACATCACGAATTAATCGGGATGCGAAGTCGATACTCTTGACGTCAATAATTAATGACGTTTAAATTAATGTAATTTAAAAAAAAATATTCGTATGTAATATGTACAAGTATTTCAAGTTTAAAGTCAGAGAAAAGTCGGTACAACAACAAGAGACAAGACTTTAGGTACACAGGTGTCTGTACTAAAAGTAGCTAAAACTTCTCATACCTTTGATGACATAACAATGTTTTCGTTTACTCTGCGCTGCCTCCGCTATTTAAAACAATAAATAAATAAATGAAATAACATTTACTAACCAAAAAAAAATCACAAAAACCGAAAAATATCAGTAATGAAAGACAAGGACAAATATTTTTGGTTAAAGGGATATTCTGTAACTTCTGTTAGACGACCCGTTAGATAAAGAAGTTTACAGAAAAAGATGGTAAATCGTTTTAATGTTTCTCCCAGCAACAAACTAAGGGTAGCTGTAGTAACTTCTATTTCATAGTAATATACAATCAATGTAAATAATTCATTGTGTTAGCTGCACGGTCTCCTTTAATTAATTTAAAGTCATGGTTCAGTTTATTTAAAACCCGCTTTTGATTACGCACGCGAAAATACTAGCGTATACTTATTACGTTTACTTGTTTCGGAAATTAAACTCATTGTACTGAGAACACAATTGATTCAATATCTTATTTCTATGTCTCTGTTACATTATATATCAATTTAGGTCCATAGTCATTTATTTCATTACTGAAAAATCAAGACAGTGACTTCGTAATGATCGAAGAAAGGATCTAAAATCTATTGAGATTTTATTAATGCGTGTTAAGTTAGCCTAGAAATTGGATTACCTTTATTTTTACAAGATTAGCATTCGTGTGTGTTTATCCATCATAAAAAGTGTCTAAGTTACGACTCGTGAATGTCATCTAAGTACCGTGAGAAGTCAGAATGCGCTTAAGGAAACTTTTCAGAAAAAGAGCGCTTTTCAAGTCCCTTTCAGGCGGATTCTAAGATACCTTTTTACACCGAAGTCAAAGTTTCACGAATAAGGTATATGATATTTGTTAGCGACGTAGCTTTATGCCTAGGTAAAAACCCAGCTGAGTAGAAATAATTTCATAACACTTTTTATTTTTAGCGCAATGGACACCTCATGATAACTTATATTCCTGTCTGCTTTGCATTGTAAAATTTCAGGATTGAAATAGAGGTTTGAATCGTATTATTCTTTTAAATAGACTTCCGAAAAGTTCTATCATAAAAAAGTGAAATTATTTTGTAAAATCATCGGTTTTGATGCATAAAAAGTTTTTTCATGTATAATAAAGTTATATGTCAGTAAAAGGCAGGTCTAGTCTTAGGTCGCCGGTAAAGGAAAAAAGGAAACCTAATATTCAAGAACGAAGGTTTGCTGATCAAAGTAATTGCAGTGGTAGTCGACAGGAAATTTAGTTAGCTCTGGCATGTAAGAGCCTTACGGAAAATGTATTGTTAACGAGTTTGCGGTTCCTTTTAAATTTTTATTAACTTATACTTAATAAAAACCGGTATAAAAGTTTAAATTAATGATAGAGGTGGAATTTACATTTTGAATACTTAATTTAAATGAAAAAAAACATGGTCGTTTTTTAGAACTTATTTCAACATAGCTTAGTTCTATCTCTTCTCTAATCAGAATAAACAAAAAAAAACAATTGCGCGACTTTAACCCTTTTCAATACTGCTCGCTTTCCACTGATTTGAAATCACATATATAGCAATTCAGCTTCCTCCAAATATTAAATCATATAAATTAGATGCGGAAATGATTTGATCCGCAAGATAACCAAAGCACATTGCCCGCAACACATTATGACACAGCGTAGGTCTCCCAAATAGTGGAACGATAATCTGGTCATAGTTGCGGGAGTCCAGACGGGGTGAGGGTGGTGGCTTCCAACAGTCGACAACCATCAACTGCAACGACAAGGGAATTAGATGCTACCACTATATGTTATAAAAGAAAGCTCTCTCTCCGAGTCCGTTTATCAGAACGCAGTAATGTAGAAACTACCGAAGGGGTTTTTAGACAATAGACGGAGTGATTCATAAGGAAAGTTTAGGTATATAGTTGTGTTATATCTAAGAGGAATAGAATTTGTTATGTATATATGATGTGAGTGTGAATACAAACAATATCTATGAAATAGAGTGTACAATCAAATCAATCAGTCAGTCTAGTAATTTATCTACAATAGACTCTGTTGCTCTAGATCTGCAAGTCGTGGATTGCGTGTTCACACTAAGTAATTCCGTACTATATGGTTAAAACATAAAGCATGTATAAAAGAAATGCAGTTTTAGTGCTCGTTTAAACTAAATGTGCTCAACATCACTTGACTTAATGGACTCCGTGAGCTTGGTCTGGAAAGCGATAAAATAATTTTGTTAAATTTAAAATTTGAAACGGAATTATTCAACTGTTTTCGTTTCTGTTAAAAAGAATATTATTTATTTTGCGTTTTTCACTTGCGAGGTATTGAATATTTTCCTTTTTAGTCAAAACGGTGGCCTAAATGCAAATCAATAATTATTGTAGACATTCTTCATGGTTTTTACCATTTCTTAAGAACTATCTGTAGCCGGCGCTTAGTGTAAGATTCGAAATTATTCATGTATCTGATTCCGAGTTTACAACAACAAATAGTCTTCTTACTCTCCAACTCACTTCCTCCAAGCTTTCACAAGATTACATTAAAAATTAATATAACCTTCCTGCTTTCTGTAATAGAAGTCATTTGTACCATCGCAAAGGGCGTCATTAATTTTATGAGCACAAACTGAACGCTAACTTTGTAAAAGCTTCGCATTAAGTTTTTTTATTTGTTGTAGTATAAAATCTTTTAAGCAGCAGATGTTTTTGGAAAGTCTAGATACAAGTCTATAATATCTACCCTATTAATATTAATATATCATTATACATTACCTTGTTAACCTAAAGATGGTCTTTTGCTGACCATGATCGTGAGAGTTAGAATTTTCGAATTTAAAATATTGATAATTTTTGTATATTTGCTGCGAGACTGATAGCTTCAATTATTATTTTGTTTTCTTCTTTCTCTTATTAGCAAGTTTGTTAAAATTTATTCGGAACACCATAATAAATATTTGTTAATGTGTAGCAGTTAAACTCTGAATCGTGTTTCTTTTTGTAACTTTGTTTTTTGGGTAGTAATTTTTATTTTTATTATATTAGTAACTATTTGAAACAATCGTAATTTTATTGGATGCTAAGAGCCGCTTACATGCTGTGATCTGTGGCAGTTGTTTCTTCTGTCATAAAAATATATATTTTCATGAAAATACCACAGTGTGTCCAAAGCACAGAATGTAAAGCACATAGTGAAACATTTTATTTTATTTATGTTTATATTGTAATGTAAAATATACCAGACATGTGTCTGTCTGTTTAGTTTATTGCACTGCGTCAGATTAACGACCTCAAGGAGAATGAGTTATTTTAACAACCATTTACAACTTTGTACGTACGTTGTATGGATTTTTCATGAATTTCAATATTATAATGTGATATTATAATATATAATTACAAGCATAAACATAATTGTGTTGTATATCCATTTTCTCTTCATGACGTTAGAATCTTAAAAGAAATTCCAGAAATAACAAGTACTTTAAACAAGAAATGAGCTATATTTAGATAGGTACACAATGTGATATTGTTAACAGATGGATGTTTGGTATAACATGAATGGATAAGGTATGGAACAGGGAAGTCTGAAAGTGGCACCAGAGGATAAATTAAACAAACAAAAAATAAGCATGGCACGGTCCTGTCATGAAGAAAGAAGACATGTAACAATGAGAGTGTTAGATATAAATGTGGAGGGATATGTTGTTCTTTCCTAAGAAAATATGGATGGATTGTCACAGAGACGACAGGAGCAAGAAAGGTCTGATTATGGAATTGATGATTGATAGAAAGATTGGGAAGGAAACGTGCTATGCCGACTTCAATTACACGTAGGAACAGGGCAGGAGAATAATGACATCGAAAATGTTTTAAAATACTCTTTTAATAGCTCCTTTAATGTGATAAGACCATATAAATATGATCTTAACGAAAATTGTGTACGAGTAATTTATTAAAGGCGATGTAAGAAGTATTTACGTATTCAAGACATTCGCTCGAAGACACTACGTCTTTAGTTGAAAATAAATTACTCCGTCGTTGCTTGTATTTGCTTTGTCTTTTGCATGCAGCTAATGCACCTCAATAACTGCTTACAGAAGTCGCTACGTACACTATTTTATAAGTATTAGTAAAGAAATTTTTTAATATTTGGATAGATATTTTAAGTTGTTATGATTAGTGGGTAAAAGTAAAAATATATTTAATTTAAAATGTTTAAGCTAAATTTAGGATATTTAATATCATGCACCATGCACATGCTTCAAAGGAACCGCTTGCTTCCTTTGACACCTTCTATAAAAATGCTAAAGAAATAACTGATGAGTCAGTATAGCACATTTTGGCGGTGTGTTAAGATCTGGGATTTCTATTCATTCTATTATTATATTTAAATAATAAAAATTCGATTGAGGTCAAAACTAAAGAGCTTAAAATTGAAAATGAGGATATTTTCTTGAAGTAGCGTCGGCATCGAGGTCATCGTATTTTGTTAAAAATATGATGCAATAAAAAATGAACATTAAGTACATCCCGTAAAGCCTCTCGTTTTAAGAGGCTTTGCATGTTGGAATTTTTATAGCAAAATTAAATATCTTCCTTTAAATATTACAAATTTTCCTCCACTCACGCCTCAGTATTTCTTCAATGAAAGATTAAGAATTTTTACGTCCTTAGCGTTCACCTTTATTGCATTTAATACAACGACTTGACTTATAAAACGGTTTATCTAATTAACATTAATATTGACGATATTTGCCGATGGTACATCTTAGGTTGAACTAATACATCAACAATTGCGCATCATATTCTAAGGAGGGAGGAAGAGATAAATGTATGAAAATATTCGGGATATCACAATTTAGATATATGTAACGGTCCAGCATCTCTGCACCCAATTCTCAAAACACATCGCAATGGTTTAGCAACTGTTGATTTGACTTTTCTAACAGTCATACAAATTTGAGGATAGTGCTTCGTCGAGTATGCACCAACAGTAGCACGAAACCGTTACAACAGCATGAAAAAAGTAGAATTGAGGAGTGTTTTACATTTTCACATCGAGATTTGTAGCGCTAATGCTGTATGTTATCGTGGTTGTATGGCTTCTCCTTCATTCACACACAGACACGCCATGAAAACGCCATGCAAAAATCTCAAAATACATTCGAAGCCGAGGCAGTGCGTTGTGTGAGAAATGCAAGATGTAAGTAAAACTTATAAATTTGTTTATAAATTTGGTAAATACTTGAAGCAGACTACTTTAAGTAAATGACAAACAATTTATTCGGGTCGTAAGTTCGGAGCAGCTCCATTGCGAGACAAAAGTTTCTAACATCATATTTAAGGTGTCGCCGTTGCTGTTAAGTAAAAATTATGAAGCCTGCATCCTGTCCGTAACTCGCGGCAAATGCATTACCGTCACCTCGCCAGAGAAAAACGTTTTGAAAATATATTCGACTATATCTTACGGTGTAAAACTTTCGTGTCTGACTATAAAAGTGTTTTAATTTGTACAGATGCTTATGTGTTATTTGTGTTCACGTATGTGCTTTGCGATTAGAATAAAAAGTGTGAGGAAAAAACATAGTTTTCTTATATTTTTTAGGACACGTTATTCCATTTTATAACATGAACCAAACGATGTTTTAGTCAGTCAGAGCATATTATCATCTGTACTTATGCCCGTAACCCATAGGGGGAGGCAAAGATTACGGAATGTTAACATGTGATTTCGAGTACTTGGAAAGACGCTTTTTCTTACTCCTTGTTTCATATTCATCATCTTGACTACATAAGACAAAGCGTAAAATTGGTGGAAGAGATATTTTACAAAAGTAAATTGTTGCGGAAGGGTATTAGCTGTAATAATGCTTAGTGAATAATTAAGGCATTTGTGTAAATTTTAATTTTTCAAATATAAAAGAAGCGGTGTATTTTAAGGTATACTAACTTTAGGAAAATCCATTGTCACATTATCTGGGCTTATATCTTAAAATCTTTATTTTTAGAAGACCGGGAATTTTTTCATTTGGCTTTCGTAATTAATATTAATGTAATATTTCATAACATATTGGAATGTATAGCTACGTTATGACCGACTATAACAAAGTACGTGCTTGAATATAGCGTATGCGATAATTAAAAACGTGTGAAAACGAATTTAATTATTAACGGGCGGTTTATTACTTTCCCGTGTGGTGAGCACACAAGGAGGATTTTGAACGCTACGATACATTTTCAATTATCTATAATTATTACACTACGTTATATGTACTCGTATAACATGTGTGTTGTGTTAATTATCTTTGTATAAGGATTAAAACGGTTTTAATTGTGTATTAGGGGGCAATTCTAAAATATTTAATTTGTCTCACATGACTCTGAGTATTAGGGTTAGAAATAGAGGAAGGGCATTAACATAAGGTATTTGAAAAGAACGTCAGTACTGATTAATAAAGCTGAGCTTCGGTAGAACTGATGCTGGAAAAAAATTGACAAGGCAAATTCAAGTTCCAAAACGAGGCTACAGTTTTAGTAGGCTGTGAAGTAAATAAAATTCAAATATCGACCAAATTGGTACAATCTACGAGCATATTTTATTTGCAACCTATATGTAAATATACTTTCCAAAATTAAATCCATAATCTCTGCCAACCCTCTAAGGATTACAGGTGTGCTTATTTTACATATTTATTTCTGAAGTATAAACTTTTTATAGAGATAGATTTGATAGAGATAGACTAGATATGTAATTCAAAGACAATTTGCTAGACAGATGTAATAACTAATAGATATGTAATTCAAAGACAATTTGCTAGACAGATGTAATAACTAACAGATATGTAATTCAAAGACAATTTGCTAGACAGATGTAATTACTAATAGAGATGTAATTCAAAGAAAATTTGCTAGACAGATGTAATAACTAATAGAGATGTAATTCAAAGACAATTTGCTAGACAGATGTAATAACTAATAGAGATGTAATTCAAAAACAATTTGCTAGACAGATGTAATAACTAATAGAGATGTAATTCAAAGACAATTTGCTAGACAGATGTAATAACTAAT
>DWLR01004712.1:0-11746 GCA_018246295.1 Papilio alexanor hazarajatica | reverse complement strand
TTCACACACTGCCGGAAGCAGAGCAAGCTGCAAAGTGGCCCGCGCCCCTCAAATTTACTCGCATAATGCACCGAGAATACTGCGGAAGCCGATGTAATGTAACATGTCTGTTGGTAATATTCATATTTGCTGTTGTTTAACTAGAAGTCGTACAATTTTAGCACTTATGTATATTATCCTTAAGCGTTAAAGTTATGCAGTTTAAGTTAATTTTGTACATGTATTGCTTTGGCCATCACTATGACGTCAGCATATTTAGCTATCCGTTGATTGATGCCACAGGGTGTTTGTACATACATAATGACAAATGTTTGTGACAGCTTCATTATAATTAACTGTAGAAATATATTCACTAGACGAACTGAAAAAACTTTTTTTTAACATAATATTGTTAAATTATTTAAAACGAAAGTAAAGAGTCGAGCATTAGAACAGTAAATACGCCCTCCAGAAAGTTTTCCTTACACGCAACACATTTGAACTTTTATCTTGTCGATAAGATACGCAGAAGGCAATAACTGAGACCATGATTTTCTAAAGACATAGAAATCCAAGAATAATGAAACTTTTCAAGGCAATTAAAGAAAAGCAAGACGGCTGTTTGTGACCTAAGAAATTTCAGTACTTCAAAGATTTAGTCGGAGCCGTAGAATTTACAAAAAATTGATAACGAATTAAATAAAATTCATACTCAATATTTAGTGACGTCGAAATATAAAAAAACCATGGTGACAAAAAGAACAGCTCTTGCTGTATGAGTGTATCAATAACTAGACTATCATTTAACCTGTCTTTTTGTTTGTTTATATTGACTGTGTCAATTAAATTGTAAACTCGTTAAATTTCAACATGCATTTGTCTGACGAATGGATATACGTGAATATAGCGGAGGTGTAGCGGTGTAGACGGATGTATGCGCTCGGGGCGCGCATTACCGTGTTGAGTTACATTATTACTGCAACCTCGGCTCACCTGCCGCAGGCATATTAATGCTACAATTATAATATCAGCAGACATTTTAAGACTATTAAATTAATTACATTAAATTTAAAAACATTTAGATTTATAGTATGTGATTAAAACTTTGTTGATTAAAACTACACAATGTTACCATCTCAAATCTAATTTAAAATTTTTATAAGTGTAACTTTCCTTCAACACAGGATTGAATTGGCTGATACTAAACTAGCGTGTACCATTTTTCGTACACATAACAACTTAAAGCTGTCAAGGTGGGATCGTGGTCAAGGGCTAGTTTATTGATTATAAAAAAAAACGTTGTATTTCTTAAGACAAAAATAATTATCCGTGAATACCACTGACTATCATAAAACAACAATTAGAAGATGACCCAGTGCGTTGCCGCCGTAAATTTAAAAAAATCCGTATGATAAAAATCGTATTCGTATTTTATCAGTGTTGAATATAAATTGAGAACATGCAACGTCAGAGTAGAGTAAATAATATTGTGTCTCTAAATATTGCTATGTGTAATTTACATCTTACATTCCATTACATCTTAAAAATATGATAAATTAATGTTTTAATACAGACCTTTAATTTATTAAAATTTTCAAATAATAAGGCAGTGATTAAGCAACGGATACAACGCATTCATTTTCACCTAATTGCCCGTCAGGCGGCTATGGGCGAGGGGCGAGGGGAGCGGTGGTGCGGGGTTGCAGCCCACTTTATTAATAAACAGCGAGAGATAATTAAATTACCTCTGTTTCTTTGACGCCTGTTCTCCTAACATTTTTATTAAGCTTTCGTAGGATAGGTACTACATATCTGCTTTAAGAATATCGATATTTAAAACGATTATTTTTAAGTAAGAAACGATAAAAAAAGAGCCCTCACCTCCATAAATGATAATTTTAGACTATAGCTATGTTTCTATAGAACTTGCATTTCGTTTGTAGCTGTCATAATTATGTAAAAAAAATGTTAAAATACTTATTTTAAAATAAAATACATCATAAATTGTGACAGTATCGAAAAGTGGGATAAAAATAAACGAATATATTCTCAATGAAATTATTTTTTATTGTTCTTTATTTTTATCGATATGAACGTGGCTCACGAGATATTTTTAACAGCAAGGTGAGATAATGTTGAAGTTTGAAGGGCCGTCTAATTATATTTAAAGAGGCGAAGTGGGCCTCCGAGCCGGGATTCATAATCGAGCCAATTATGTGGAACCAATAAACAACGTGCAATTAACTCTGGCATTTTTGACATCTTATCCAGAGTTCAAAGTGATTCTTATTGTTAATAAGAAATATAACATCACTAAACCCAGCAACTCTCCTTAAAATTTGTAAATGTTTTATTAAAATATTTCAAAATTAAATCCTTTACAAATTAACTTAGTACTCATGTTTAGTAAAATAAATGACAGGAACGACTATAACCAAGAAGGGTGGGCGGAGATATAGGGTAGAGCTTGGCACGATTTGGGCATACATCCCTCTATTCTTCTAAATCCATATATCTACATATGTACGTCGTATGCGTGTGTGCTTGGATAATTACTGAAAATTACTTACAACAAGAAAATTAACTTTATGAAATCGCATTTGCCTCCCGGTAAAATGACAGCTTTATAAAAGTTATGTCAAAATGTTAGGTTATCTACATTAATCATTTTAATTAATGCAAAAAAATCTGCACGTAAATGGAACATAGGTTTTCCATGCAGCGACACTCACGACATCGTGGGCAATCCGGCGTGAACAAAAACAGTTCAATCTCTTTTGAATAATTCTCAAAGAATGATTTGACTTTTTAATGTTTTTTTATGGTACAATTTTAATACAATGTTTTATTATTAAATCTTCATGAGATAAAAGACCTACTTTGACAGCTGCTAATACTAGTTGAATATTGAGGTGAACCAATAAATCGGAAAACAGTTTATTAGAATACCATGAAACGATTGATTTTTTTTAATCTAAGAATATTTTAGAAATATTGTCTTCTAAAACTGAATAGGTAAAAAATGATTCAATGTTTATATGACAAACGTACACCTAAAACAACAGTATTTCATTTGATATATCAATGATTTCAATATTAGGTACAAGATTTTCAATAAAAACTATAAATTTCGATTTAACGATTACCGCATTCTTATTTGGAGAGATAATAACAGCAAGTATATTTTCTGACGTATTAGAGTTTACAACTACAACGAAAATACAACTATGCAAAAATGTTTTAAAAACGCCATAAGATACTACAATTATCCACAAGAGTGTAATGCAGACAAACACCTTACCTTCATTATAATATAACAATATCATCCTAAATTTGATTTATTATTATGTACGTCTATATGTACTTATACTTAAAAACTTTTTTCATTAAAGTGGTGCAAATTGTATGTACTCGTATATACTTCAGAACGTTTTGACGCGACGAGGGTACTTTGTTACATTATATATTTATAGTTACAGATAATCTAATTGTTCTGTTTGCAAGATTTCGACGATTCATATAACGCCCCAGCGCGGGACTGCGGTACTTCATCCGTTCACAAAATACACTCCTTGAAAATTGGAAGCTAAATGGTGAATAAAGTTATTTGCTATGAATGCCTCCGGGCACAAATTTCAATTATTGACGCAACCAAATAGTTTCGTAGGGGCGTTTAGTACTTTCATATACAAAATGTTTTCTAGACATTTTTGGAAATACAATAAATCTAATATTTGAAAAAGTGTTTGTATGATTTTTAAATTAAGTTTGAGTTTAAGTTGGTTCTTTAAGCTTGAAATAAAAATTATTGATGAATTTAATTTTACTACTTCTAATCTAATCAATATAAATGCGTTACCAGAGTCTAATTTCTCTGAAAACTATCACTGACGTTTACTACATAAATTTTCTTCGTTTCTCCTTTGTCCATCATCAAGTTGAGGACATATAAAGAATGATTGTCATGAGTTGAATAAAAAGATATAAATAGCCACTAAGACAACAGTTTGTGACTGTATCCGCGCAGTGGGCGTATTCATCTTGTAAAAGGGTCAAAATATTTTATTAGCCTTGCGATTTTAACTGAGTAGCGGGGGCGCCAACTAGATTAGCGCCCCGAGGCGGAGCGCCAACAACGACAAATCGACGCTTCTTCAACAAATCCACGCTAGCTACCCTTTTACTCAAGCAAACATTCGAAGAAATTCTCACAAACGCTCGTGATACTTGACCAATCGGGATACAGATCATAATTCAACTGAAAGTTTTATTTGGCACCAAAGTGACATTTGTGATTTTTTTTATTCGGTACAAAAGCCCCTCACAAGAGCCACTGCCACTGGTCAGGGTTGAATGTTGCACAGATTATAAACATCAATTGCATTCGTAACGAGCGCTCGGAGAAAATTTTAATTGGTACATTAGAAATGTAAGAATTTATAATTCGAACTATTGACTGCTGTTTACTACGCATTTAATTGCACACAGATATGGCATATCCACCAGCACTTAGCTTATGTCTTCATTTTTCTTTTAATATGACATCAATCTGCTAGATAAAATGAATCTCTTAAAAAATTCATGAACGTATCCCCTCGTCTGTTCTCCCCTTCGATAAAATGATCCCGAAGTTATAGGCGTTTGGGTAATTTTCTCGGTTTGTTTAATAATTAAAATGACATTTATTTTTAATACAATTTGTAATACTCTCGATTAAGTCCGTCTAATTACACATTGTAACAATTACTTGTTAATTCAAGTAATTATTTATAATTAAACAATGAAATCCTAAGTCGATACAAAGATAAAAATATTAGCTTGCACAATAGCTGTCATAAAACATAAGGTACATACACACAGAAATATAATTTTTTACCTACAATCAGGAGAAGTTTATTTAATAACATAATAAAACTGTTTAACTGCAGTGAAATTTTGAAACAATCAAGTGTAATTTCTTGCAAACTTGCAATATACCGTGTAATTAAAGGTTTAAAGTTGACGTCCATAGTTTGCTAAACGCGGTATTGCGTGAGTATAGTTTCTAACCGTCTAATTACGAGCATGTTACCATTGAATGTATTAAATATTCAAGCTCGTTCTCCCTCATATTACAACAAAGAAAAACGCTGGAGAATGCCAAGGCCAGTGGAAAGATAGGTCATCACCTATGATTTAAAAGGTATTTTAGAGGAAATGACGAAAGGAAAGGAATAAAACCGAAGAAATGGGGAAAGACGACTTCATAGCTTATGCTATTATAAAAAAAAAGGTTTGTTCGATCAAAGAAGTGTCGTGACTGCATACATATATAACACTCAAGTGTAACGTAACCCTGAGGGGTAGGCAGAAATAATACAGATTTCAAATTGGTCATTCTAAGCCTTTCTTGGAAGGTAGTCGGCAGCAGTAGTTCTACTGTAGACTCGAATTTACGATGTTATGTTTAGGTTTCAAAACAATTTCTAACATCAAAAGAGATCAAAAATAAAATTATTATTATTATATTATTTACGGGAGGGAAGTCTCGTTAGTCGCGCGAGCTGTGCGGACGATGCCGCGTGCTGGGCCTTTGTCGCAGCCATCGCAGAGCACTGTAATTATCCACTGCATTTGACGCCTTGACATTAACAGATTTCGCGCGTTTTAAAACGCTACAGATCATAAATTATTGTTTTGACTTTTTTATTTAAATTATATGTTTGTTCTATTTGTTTATTTGTTTTATTTTATTTAAATTATATGTTTAATCATACAAAAAAAAACTATTATCGTGTTCGCAGTTATTTATTCACATTAGTATAATTTTTATTATTTCCCTTCCTTTGATGGTTATAAAATTTTCAATTAACCTTTATTTTTTCCTAATTTGGCGATATAATGTTAATAGCTCGAAAATAAAGAACCAAAATATTACATAATTAATACCGCCAATACTAACGAGACCCCAAAATCAGGGTCAGTGAATTAATATCTCAATCATGTTAAAAATAAAATATTTTAAGACCTTTTATATTCTTAAGTTTGAATACTTTTACATAAATATTTCAAAACAAAATAGCAGTTTCGTCGGGCAATCACGGCGTTGAGGGCTCAGGCGTCTTACAAATGTAACGTGAAGAGTTCCCTGCGAGGAATCCTCGGGGATTGCGCCGTCGCGTCTCTACAAAAATCCAGTGTACGTAGCGCTCCATATCGAAACTGAGCGTGATATAGAGTTACGGAAATGTGGTATAACATAGCTCATTACAATCTATACGTGTCTGTTGACGAGATTGAGCTTGATCAAACTGAACGCGTAGGCTCGAGTGCTAATGTTTCTACGTACTGCATAAAAAATTTGTCTGAAAAAATACCATCAAATAAGGTGTGATGAATTTGATTTGCTTTGGTGTGTCAGAAAACAATAGTCAGAGCCACTGCTCTGACTACTGTTTTAGGCTCTTACACTTAAGAGCCTAAAGTATAAGGAGCTTTTAACTAGATTAACCTTACCTAATCCACAAATGTACCAATTGCAAAGGAAAGTACCTCACAGAACACGGGTTTGGAGCGCAAAATATAAACTGTTACGTGTCGTGTAAGTAAGCTTCACTGGTTCTTACCTTTTTTACATACAAAAGAGAGAGCATTTGCAGCTTTTTCTAATTTGGTTGTTGCGGATGCAGTAGCATTAATTATCTAAAAGCCAGCAGCCAATGTACAGCTCCTCTAGTGTTGCGGATTTTCATATGCGGTGTAATTATTTAACTTTAGACGATACGTTGCTCGTTTCCCCCTTATTATATTAAATATCACTTACCATCAGGTGAACTATTTGTTTGTTCTATATATTTTTCAAAAAATATGTAAATTTTATCAAATTGCTGGGTATAAATAACAAGTACCATAGAAAGTGCGTCAAAGGCAGGATGGCAATGTTTTAGTAAGCGTTGTAAAAAATGAGCTTCGCATCTCCCCTGATAGTTATTTGATATGATTTATTCATACGAACACATCGCGCGCTGTACACCACGTCAAATGGAAGTTTATTTAATAGAAAATACTTTCCGAAATCTATTTATAAAGCCATTACCGGCCGTTTTAGGGTTCCGTGTACTAAAACAGCGTCTAACAAACCCATTGTTCTCACTTATGGATATAGTTATAATTAATTCTGTTTATAAAGTCAGAGATTGTAGCTTGGTAAAGTGTATAAAGCAGATAGGTTCTAATTAACGGTATTACTTCTTTCTGTCACATCCCTTCCTTCTTTTTCTTGCCTAATTCTTCTGCAAACACGTCTGCAACTTGCTGTCGCGGATGTCTATAAGTAAAGATGTTAACCGAACATCAGATGAACCGTTTGTTTGTTTGCTTAAGAAGCGAGGGAGGAGTAGTGAACGTTGTCCTAAGCTCAAACCCAAAAGGGATTGATCCTCTGGACATCTCAAGAACAAATAATTCTACTACATACCGGTGTGGAGATCGTTGCATATGTGTTCTACGTTAGAACTGTTTCATTTACGTTGCGTGGCTTCACAATTTAATGAAATAACTTTAATTAAATAAATTATTGTACGGAACGGTAACTGATTTTAGAGCACTCGCGCTTGCTGGACATTTTTTGTTTCGAAGCTGTTGGAAGCGCGCCTATTATGCAAATGAGACGGGGTAGCGGGCCCGATGTTTATCCAACTAACTATAATGTTTACGAAGACTTTTATTGGCTCACTGATTTTCCATGCATTTTCCTTATAAAACTGCTCAGTAGCGCCAACAATATTCCATGCATAATGTTGTTTAATATTGCAGTTCTCATGTACCAACAATTAGAAGTTGTTGTTACCCGGGATTGAACAGCATTAATAGTATTTAAAAGTATGTTACTTCACCAGAAGTCTTATTTTTTACCATTTATTTTTTTACCACAAAGTATATAATTATCAAAATTGGTTCATACGATTCAGAATTTGCTTATTACGAACAAAGTTATGTTTATAATACAATATATCATAAGTGGACTTACACAAAGAAATAAAAAAAGCATGTTTTTATCGTATTTTAAGGGTAAATTGATTACTAGTCACATTTGCTGCGATCTTGATTGTTAAATGATGGTCCAGGAAATAAGATATTTATGGTTTTTCATTTCACAAACGTACGGTTTTCGCCCTGTCTGCATCATAGTCTTTCGTCTGCAGTATTTCCAAAATGAATATTAAAAATCGTAAATATCCAGTTTAAGCTCACAGTAGCGGACACATAAAATCAAGAAGAGACGCTTGTTAATTTACCAACTTCTCCTATAAAAAAAAACCGCAAATCTTAACTTGTAGGCTTCTAAAGTCACAAATATCCATTAACTTTATAGGTAAAGTTAATGGGTCCCGTGCTACAAAGGAAAGCAAGTGATAAAGTATGCGCAGTCCTCCCCCGTAATCTGTGAGCGGAGGCTCGCGCGGCCCCGCCCCATTACCGCAAGCGGCTTACCTCGCAAACTCCGCTTCTATGTAAATATATACTCAATACATGGAATTTACACATACTACGTCATTCTGAAATGTTTAACATACTAAAATATTAAATTTTGTCGTTTGTTTGTCGAAAAATATTTCCAATTATATTAAATATGAAAACCTGCTCGAAATGTACAGATACTGGACGAAGCATTATCTGTACATGTCGAGTACTACAATCAATAAGAACAGGTGACTATATGTATTTTATATTTAAAAGATTTGAGTGACAAAAATACTTCCTAATTCAGCTGATAACGATAATTTCAAAATCTCTTGGCCCTTTCTGTCATCCGATTTACGAGCAAATAAATAGTTTATATAACATATTAAAAAATGTATTCTGATTACATAATCGATCGATTATTTAATCGAATGACACTAAAATACCACAATACAGATCGCTGAGTTCTAGAGAGAGGGAGTGGCACCATTTAGCGGCGCCTGCAATCCGCTTACAGCCCGACAAGGCATTAAGTATCCATCAAATATGCATGTAGCACTCCGCACACACGCCCCCCCCCCCATCTTCTCTCCTCTCACCGCGCGGCCGGAGATAATACGAACTATGCTCTTAAATTCATATGTAAAAGCATAGAAACGTTACTTAGATTTTTTAATACAGTGAAATGCTACAGATGGAAAATTACCCATAACCAATGAGCAATATGCGTAGTATATTGCTTATTGGTTATGGCAAATTTTCCTGTTGTATTACATTTACGCATATTGCGGAAGAAATTAGAGATGTATACTTTCATCATTTTTCTTTCGTTTGATGATATTAGTTAAACAATTTTATGTTACTAAAATATTACAAATAATTTGTGAAGTATAAAGGAATTGTGAAGCAGTTTTATGGTCTGTAAATTACAATATACACGGTTGTAAAAGTTTTTAAGTACAATTTTTCCCCACAAATCGTCAAACTTTGCCGTTACAACCGTGTCTATTGTAATTCATGCTTGACACTATAGGTAGCTTTCATAAAGGAGAAATAACTAATTTATACACATAAATGAAGAAAGTTCTTATATGTATTTAAGTTAAAATAAACTCGAACTCAACCGAAGTTCTGAAATATGTAACGCAATATTTATATTTTAAAACGTATTGTTCGGTTTAGTTTCCGAGTACTTATGGGATATATCATTAATTTAAAGTGCACAACTGTTTACATCTTGTCTTGGGTGTCAATCAAACCCACGACCAGCGGCGTGAAAGGCAAGCACCTTATCAACCGCGCCAACCGGTCCGTCGTTTGCATTTAATAAACTGTAACTATAATTTAATGAAGAAATAATGAATGTATTGTATTTAACTAAAATGATATTTTCTGGTACTTGTTTACAAATATGTATATACTTTTCAATTCAGAGGGAAAATTGATAAGAATATATTATAATACCTTGCATTTAAATATTTTTCAAGCCACTGCCCGGCGCGTCGTATATCGTCTGGGAAATATTATTCGATAAGCAGCCGTCAATGCGAAATTAGCCCGGTAGTCGTGAACTCTGTGAAGAATGTCCCACTTTATTAGATTCCGTAAACCCTATTCATCGTTTTTTCGCCCTCTCAAAGAGGGAAGCTTTGAGGAAGCATCAGTACGTATTAGTGAATAATGCGTTAGAATCATTCGATGTGGAGTATTAGCGCGGCCGCGGCGGATGTTATGCGCTCGATGATAATACGCTACATGTATTACGAGACTTTGTTAGAAGGCGATGCTCAAAGTTTATCTTTAATATCTATTTTCTTCTTCTTAAAGTTTCGACTTAGCGAAAGTGGGTAGCTAGTTTTTTGATGAAAGAATTTGAAAGGATTTGCATTTTTATGAGGATTTGCAGCTCATATCTCCTTCCATTTCTCCCCTCCTCTTTTTGAATCCATCTCATTCTTCCTGCCAAACGCTTTTCTTTCCTGGCCAAATGCTGACATTGCATTTGTTACTTTGTTAAACCGGGGTGAAAAGAACCGCTTCCTCATTTGCCGAGTTCTGTCATAAAACTCAAATTTCTCTTTTTGACGTAAATTAGCCTAAATTGTATATTAAGCCACAAAGAAACCAAATTTAAAAAAAAATATTTCAGAAATGTAACAAAATAGATTTTAGAAAAATAAATATTGGTAATGTATTTGTGCTGGAAGAAACTGTTTCATTTGCATCACAAAAATAATCTGATGAGAATATTTTTTATTGTTCGTCACTAATTTTAAATATATATAGTTTGACAATCAACAACATATAATAAAAGAACGTTTACTCGATTTTGTCGACTCGACCTGTTTGATTCCATTAAGCATTACTGCAGATTAAAGCGAATGAGGTCTGTAATAATATTGATGATGAGTAAATAACTAATCACTTATAAATGATTAAACATAACAATTACTATGATCCGATTTTCATCTAAAACAGCATAATATCTGTTATACGAATTGACCGGATCGACCGGGGATGTAAACCGAACTCACAGAAAATGAGCGAGAAGTGAAACAATAATATGTAATTTTGCGCTACGTCTAATTATTAAGACGGTGCAATTCAATCCTTTTCTCCATTCTAAATCGTTATTACCCTAAAAGTTGGGGTACAGATCCTTCACTCTTATGATTATAGCAGATCATGATTCAAGGGTAGCCATGGTGACACAGGTGATCCGCTAGCTTTTTTTAACATATAAGTAAAAACAGTAATAGTTACAGATATAATAAAAGTTTTATTAAGGTTTCCTTGTCACAGCCGCATGTCTACACGCTTTCGTACATTGAAAACGTAAAAGTTAAGCCCCGAATATTGTAGTTCTGAATCAATAAGCCGGCCTTTGTGCAAGGTAATCTCATAAGGTCCGGAGCTCATTCTGTCGACGGCCAGCAAGGATTCGAGCTTCGCTGGGCTTTGTATGGGCATCTCTAATACCCGCATTGTCGCGGAAGAATCCGGACTTAGTGGAGTGAAATAACCACGAATCTTCTTTAACTGTAATTGTCGGACAAAAGCGTGAAAATTTTTGTTCTTGTCGATAGTGGATTATGTTTTTTATATCTACGGTGATATATTTTATTTACATATCTATATTATATGTAAATATATCCTATATTTAATTAAAATTTAGTAAATGTATTTTATACGTATATTATACGTTATGCATTGTAGGAAACATGGCATGGGAAATTATAAATGTATACACATAAACATATATTTTCTTTCTTTCCTTGCTCCTGACAACAATTTTATTTTAGCATTGAAACTTTTAAAATCTTTT
>DWLR01004711.1:0-11747 GCA_018246295.1 Papilio alexanor hazarajatica | reverse complement strand
CAGCGCGGCCGGGAAGGGCGGGTACGAGTGCGACTTGCCGCGCGGCGGCGGCGGCACGAAGCGGCGCCCGCCCGGCCGCGGGTACGTTGCTCCTGCACGCCATCTGGAAACAAATACATAAACAATTTGTTAATTTAAAAAATCAATATCTCGACCGACTGCACGCCCGTGAGACTGCGGGGAAGAATACAAATAGGCTGCAAAGACGACCGGTTGGCGCAGTGGTCACAGACACTTGCCTTTGACGCCGCAGGTCGTGGGTTCGATTCCCATCCATGCAAACATTTGTGTGCATGAATATGTCTGGTTGTCTTGAGTGTGGATGTAAAGACCACCGGAGGACGGTCAGCAGCGTTCTTTTCTTACTACGGTGGAACATACTGCGATCGCCAAGCCGCCTGCCAAGCGCGGCGATTATGGCACATTTCCCCCAAATGTTGCGATCAATGGGAGAGGCATATGTCCAGCAGTGGACGATCATAGATTAAGGTGGTGGTAAAGTCTGTAGGCGACCACCATGGATCAAACATACATACATATACCATTATAACATTACCTCCTGTCAATCGGGCAAAAATAGGAAGATTTTTTCACGGAAGAATGTGAGCATGCTAAAGGAAAAGGAAAAATGTTTATAAAAAGCGGCGCCTTAAGGCGAACCACTTTAAGGGCTCTCTACAATAATTTACCCCAACCAATGCAGGAATAAGAAGGGAATTCAGCTCGTAATCATCCAATCTCCAGGTAAGCATGCATTAAGCAAGCGGGGCTGCAGGTACTCGCCTGGGCTTGTGTCGGAGCGCGTGCTGCGGCAGCTCGCCCACGTGGTGGAAGAACTGGTTCGGCGGCAGGCGGTGCCGCAGCCGGCGCAGCGCCTGCTGCAGCTCGCCGCGCCGGAACGCCTCGTGGTGCAGCGCCTGACCGCACACGATGCCACACATCATATCACTGTCTTTGTTACACTCGTCCCGACTGAACAAGCCAACGATGAGGAAATGGAACGCTCCTCTAAATGCTGACACGCAAAAACTACGACAATTATTCAAAATAATGATTATGACGGGAGATACCAATGAATATTTCGAGGAGGCCTTTGTTAAAAAGCACTAAGACGACATAGCAAAACGTAAAAACATGATTTATCTAGTATTTACATATCTTTAATAACAACAGTTGCTGCTATGAGCAGAACAGGTGTTCTTTTGAGCTATGATATATAAATCCCTATTTTTCCTTGACCACACATTGATTTGAAATAAATAAATTTATTATTTATAAATTAAAATCGTTTCTGATGGATGTTCAAAAAGAAAAATATTTATTATTTATTTATTAAAATATTAATATATAAAAATTAAATAGTAAAGATATGTATCTTAGCTATATATTGGCCTTTAGCCAGAATCATGAGAGGGTGTGCAAGGGACATTTAAGGGAATGTAATGGAAGTAAAAAAGGCAGCAGAACGTACCGAAGCTGTATTTTTGAAAGACAAAATGGAAGTGTTGCAAGTTACCAGTTCCAATATTACATACAAGTTACAAAATGTTTCCATAAACATAAAATTATTATTTAATGTTGGTGATTCCAAAGCATACACAGATTCACTTTCAATTAATTTAAGTTTTATTCGTTCATTCTTTTTTTTCTGGACCTCCATTGAATATTTTTAGGTTCTTACGGAAAGAATAATTAAGAAAATTGAAAAAATTTAGATAACGACTATTTTAACTTCGCGTATGTTTTAACAATAACAACTTTTTTTTTATTTATTGTCGAAATTATTATACTCCGAATCAAATTATACATATTCCAGCGAGGAAAACTATGAAGTGAACGCGTGCGAAACCGCGGGAAACTGATAGTAATAAAATATTCTCTACTTTTATTCGCGTTTTAGTGGCTAATGAGTACCCCAGCAGACAACGTACCTTTTCGATGAGCCAGCAGTGCAGGGATACGGGGTCGACGTGCTCGGGTTCGGGCTCCGGCGCGGGCCCGGCGCCCCCGCTCAAGCATTTCGAGGCTGCAAGTTTATCGTAACTCTTATCAGCATCTGCATTTCTACTACTTCTTGCTAATCAATGAATACAAGTGCTGTGTCGACAACAGACCACATGATATAATGGCACGCGATAAATATTACACATCGAGCTTTGGAAACAGATTTCGGCTTTGTTTCGTTAGTTTATCAGTCTAGGCAATCAGTAAATTGCGAACTAGACAAGTTCCCCATCGGTCAGCGACAATACAAGGAAAGACGAGTCAGGAGCCCTTACCCAGCTCGAGGGCGGCGACGATGGCGGGCGGCAGCTCGGAGTCGGGCAACATGGGGCTCAGCAGCAGCGTGCGTAGGCGCTCCAGCGCGCGCGGCGCCGCGCCCGCCGCCAGCTCGCTGCGCACCAGCTCCAGCACCGCAGCCCGCTCCGTCAGTTTCTTAATGGACACTAAAATTTTGTGCCGCGCGCCCTTCGTTACACCTGAACACAAATTAAGGCGTTTAAAATAAATTTTACTTATAATATTTATATGTTGCTAGATTACTTAAGTTTCGTTGTTAATTTCTTTATATTTGATTTTTTTGAAAACTAAAAATGTATAACAAAATTTGGCCATTTATAATTTCACAAGAATAAAAACACATTAAAATGCATTCCATTGACGGAAAAAACATACCAAGATTACAAGAGAAAAAGAAATGAAAAAAAAAGAATAATAAAACGAATATAGCGGACAACGTTAAAAATGTTACAGGGTCCCTCCATGATTTTTTTTTATGTAAGAAGGTGCCAAACGAGCAAGTGGTCACCTAAGTGACTACCCATAGACATCTGCAACAAGCATTGGCGAGTTGCAGATGCGTTGCCACCCTTTAATAGATAGTGGAAGGGATAGACAGAAAAATGGACATTTCCTTCTCCTATCCATCCCTTTCTCCATCAAATCCTCTTTCCCTTCTCAACCTCTCCTTATTAGAAAAGGGTGGGAAGGGGAAGAGGACTCAAAATTGGGCCTCTGGCACCTCACTCATCAGACGAAATGCAGAGTAATTCTACTTCACGCCTGTCTTCTGTGAGGTCGTGGTATTTCACCGGTCGAGGGAGCCATTCGTGCAACAGATGTTGCGGACTCTACCACTGTTAGACTATTGTTAGGACGTAAAGAATTGAAAAGGGCAAGATTAATAGATTATGTTTGACGAAACTAACCGAGCTTTTCGAGGTACTTCTCGTCCATGGCCATCATCTGTTCGTAGCTGACGTTGGTGAAGAGCCAGACGTACTTGTGCAGCCGCAAGCTCTTCAGCCACGCCGCGACCGTGGACATGCCGGGGTGCTCCGCGAAGTTGTGGTACCGCAGGTCGTCGAGCCGGGTCTCGCTGCCCGTCGTGCCGTACAACACACTGATCGGTCGCATCTGACTCAGACTGTGCTCGCTCGACAGCGAGAAACTCCTCGGTTTCTGGACGAAGGGCTCGTCGCTCAGGTTCTCTGCTGACGATGACATTTGCATGAAGTTCGTCGAAGGTGGTGTGAGACTGTTGGAACGTTGAGATTTCGGCTGTGCTATCGCCACATCAAAGTTCGCCATCTCCCCATCTAAACTTATGTCCACATCTCTGCCGTTCTTGGAGAAAGACTCCTGCAATAGATCTGTGTATGTATGTTCCGTGGAGTCCAGGATTCCTCGGAAATCGACGTTTTTGCCTATTGTCCGTCTGAAGCTGTTGTTAGCGCACCATATGTTGGTGTCGGGCAACAAGCATGGGTCTATCCGCTGCTGCCAGATTGATTCTGTGTTCCTGTTGCCCGATATGTGATTCTCTAAGTAGCGTAGCCACTGTGTCAGTGTTCTGAAAAATGTGAAACTTCTTTTTATTTCATGTTAATGTATTTGAAATTGGCTGCCTGGCCACAAGAATGAGTAGATACAAAGACAAAATAAACTGTATTTAAAAATAAATAAAAATATATATATTGAATACAATACACAGACTGACTTTGCATAATGCCCCATAATAATGTGTAGTGTGAGATGAAAAAGAAGTCAGGACTTTTTTTTATAGTGAACAGCAGTAAACCAGGAAATGTTCCTACCCTACTTCCCTACCCTACTTCAGACCCTACCACCATGTCATCTGCAACAATTATATAATTAACGTGGGAGAAAGAAGTGGATGTGGGTTGGTGTTTGACCTCTGCTCGAGTTGTGTCAGAGCAGGATGCACAAGCAGGTAGGACAGGAGCTGTCGACACAGCTCGGGCGTGGCGGAGGCCCGGCGAGGTGCGTCCACACAGCGCTGCACAAGGCCCGGCACCGCGCCCACGTACACCGCCTTGGCCCGCTCATTGTCGCTCCGCATCAGAGGGAGCAGTGTCAGCAGCTGCTGTAGGCGCTCTCCTCCTGAAATGTTATATGTTGGACATAAACACTCATTTTATTAATGATTGCTTATATTTGTGTGAATACAAGGCACTGAAAATAAACTAATTTTATGGATTTTATTGTGTTTAATATTTTAAGGGGTGAGTCCTTGTAAACATGAGTGCTGTAAAGCGCTCGAAACGTTGGGAATTAAAATTTAATAAAGTAAGATAAGATCCATAAAACTACTTTAATTTCAACACTTATTTTTGTTACCGACTGTATTCATAGCAGCTCGGAGATTCTTGATATACATCTTTTACCTTCATTGCAACTGTATCCATAGCAACCCCAGAATCTTTGTGTCATACATATACTTACATTTTTCCCCCAACTATATTTTATCAAACCAGTCCCCTGATTCTGTATTTGTCCTTTAAATATTAGAAGTACATTACAATTTTTCTTATGTTGTAGATTTTATGGTCGATAAATACTTCTTTATCATTAAGTAGCACTTCTTATCTTATAAAAAAAACTTCTTACCAAACTTTTAATTGTTTAATATATGATCATAATATTACATGCTTTATATCTTTCTAGAGAAGACAGGTAAAGAGCCACTTACACCACTATAATTGGTTATGTATTGAAAACAGTTAAAAAATTCTGTTACTTAGTAAAGAATACCATTTATTAAGTTGTGAATAAAATAAGGAACCATTCATACTACAATTCCTTTAAATGGTAGATATTTTACACTTAAAAACATAATTCAAGATTCTTAAATTAACTTTTGTAATATTAACATAGTACATATACATTCATTTTTGTGTTCCTAGATGAACACCCAAAATTCTGATAACTTTAATACTGAAAGAAAGGACAAAATATGAAAATTTACTTTTTAAGACTAAACACAGCAAACTTTGGTAATTTTATGATATTATTTTTCTTAACACTATTTTACTTTATTATTATAATATTTTTAATAGCATTAGCATATTAGAATGGTAAATAATACTTTTGTATTTTGTAACATCCTAATTTTCTTTAGATTGTATGAACTATTGTGTGAGCTGACCCTCATATTCTTAGAGGTCAAGCCTGCAGTTTAAACTGCATCTTGTCTAGATTCTTTAAACTAATTCAACATTAGGCTTTTAGCTACAGATAGGTTTAAATAATATATTGACAAGGATGACAGCCCTAAAATGTAAGATTTTAAAGTAGACAATACTATTTTATATTAAACTATGACTGTATAAAGATCAATGACATTTGATAGTACTTTGTCAACTTTTTATTATTTTCATCGGATAAACATAAAATCTGCATGATTAAAAATACAATGGTATATCAGAATAGAAGAGTTTAGTTTTCTAAAGTTGTTGGCTTTCGGGTTGTCTTTTTGTATACAATTTTAAATTAATTTTGATTTTATCTTACCCTCATCTTCATCATCGTCATTTCTCGGCGCCAATAAACTTGCCAGTAGGGTCTCGTCATTGGCGTCTCTCTCCAGACGATCATCCTCCACATGGTTCTGTAGAGCCGCCTCTACAGCCTGCTGGACAAGCTTCAGTCCCGGCCAGGGCACTCGCCGCGCCAATGCACACGCAACCACAGTTCTTTCGCACGTACCCCATTGCTCGAAAATTCCAGCCACACCCCCCAACTGCTCGTAAAACGTGCCGTTCATCGCGGCAACAGCATATCAGACGGACAAAATGAGATCTGTTTGTATTCAACACGTCAAAGGTATGTGACAGCTGATTGGGATACAGCAATTTGATCAGTTTCTGTGGCGAACGACACTGTAAGCAGCGGCGGCTGCGACAGAAGGCCGGTGCGAATGACGTGTTCACCTATTAATTTTGATTTGAAGATTGCAGGTAGAATAAAAACATAACAATTATTTAATTTTGAAGAGTAGTCAAATTATCAAAATTCAAAATGGCCGATTATAGATAAAAGGAACAATTCTTATTTCGGAAAATTAATTAATTTGTTAGAAATAAAATGATAATAGTTTTAACTATAAATATAACACTTTGTCTACTCATTTTTTTTGTTCGAACACAAATTTATTAGAAGATAAACAGATGCCATCTACTGTATAATGCCGTTAATATTTAAAAAACTCACGTCTATGCAATAAGAGATGGCGGCAGTAGTTTTCAAAATTATTTCAATTTAGTCTTATGTCTTGGTATTGGTACCAATAAATAATAAAATTGAATTCCGGACTTTTCTAGTTAATCAATTATTGAGTTTGGAAAAGCTTGCTAGAAGAAATATTTTTGAAAAAAAAAATAAGGCCAAAATACTGTTGTAACCATTTGATTACAACCCTAATTAGTGTTAAAATAAGATATATCTATTAAATGTTTCAAAGTATTGATGAGTAGGGTGATTGCGCCGGTTAGCAACCTATTAGCTGGGTTGCCCACTTAAGATAAGTGAAAAAAAATGTTGTCTACATCCAACATAGTATGTGGTACTGTAAATTGGTCCCAAGTATAGTCTAGTTTGGATATAATACATAAAAAATACATATACATATCTAAATATTATTTTAAAAAATACTGAAAATGTTACAATATAGTGAAAACGTCGGTTAACGACTATTTTCATTAGTTTATGACCAACGGTGCGTTGGTTTGCGGCCACTACTTTAATATTAAAAATAAATTACCACTAGTTTAATAAATCACATATAATTAATTAAATAATACTTTTAATAAAGCATAATTAGAGGAATACCTAATAATTGATGACAAAAACAACAGTCATCTTCCTGCCCTTTTTCCACTTGCGTAGGGTCGGCACAGTATGTACTACTCTTCCATATATCCTGGACTCTACTGTAGTCCATAGTGCAACTGGTTATGCCTATCGTTTTACGGCCGGCCGCCTTCCTGACGCCAACCCTCCTTGGGAATATATATACTTATATAAGTTATTTAATATGACATTATTAAATAGACAAAATACACAAAATTCTAATTTAATTGATTGGATTTATTTTGCCAGAAGTTGGAAGTTCCGCTGCAGTCCGCGCTCGAAGTTCAAGTGCCAATGTTACATATTGATTTGACAACGGCACAGAAGATGTAAGCAGCCCAACATTCAGATCCAGACTCGGATTCAATGGGTATTCCAATCTGCACGTAGTTGCAGGTCTGCTGCTGATCAAATGCACCACCAATTTTGTTTTACGCACATGACTTATGTAGTATGTCATTATCAAATAACAAAGATTTAAAAATATTTAAGACATGTTGATGTCAAACGTCATAATATAATTCAGTATGTACGAGAAAATATTTTTGTGTGTCGAACCTTATTTTACTCTATGTGCTCTATACCGGCGCTTTAACTTTTTTAAGTATCTAGATTATGCAAACTACGGTACCATCAGTAGACACCTGAATAGAACATACACTTGCATAACATAGGGATTAAGAGCGTGTCGCGTCGCTCCGCGGCGCCATCACTCCGGTGGTCCTTCAAACAATACCACAGATTATGTAAAAGACAGAAAATCGGCCGCCATGCTTTGGCGGTACTTTGTGTTCAATCGAGCGTGTGTTGCGTCAACGTTGAATGGCTTACAATACAATTACGGATGGCTTTAGAGACAATTTTTTTTTTAAATATAAGATCACAATAAGATCACACCGAAAACTCTTAGGCAGTGCTTTACAACTAATTTTAAGAGTAGAATTGTATAGTAAAAGTACCTAAAAAGTGCAGTGTTCTCCTACATCACAAAATATTGAGGCGTAAGAAAATACTGTACATTTTAGGTTTATCAATAACTATTAAAATAAAGTTCTTATTGACAGGACAAAGTAGATCAACACATTTTCAGCCATATAGTTCCTGCCATCTGTACAAGTATTTATCCACGCGATACAAATATAAAGAAAGGTTGCAGTTATGATAGAAAGTGTATTCTATGTATAAGAAAAAAGAGTTAACATAACTCGCTTGCGCTTACAGTTCCTTCACTCAGTCTTGAATTAAATTACATCAAGGAAGATATTCAAAATCTTTATTTGAATCTTCAGAAATTATGACAAAAGCAGCAGTGGAAGGCGTCAGAGATTTATCGCAAGAATTTTAATCCTTTAACGTTGGCCATTGTCCACCGTCGGTCCAGCCGCTTGCGATGGCGACCTGTCACTGAATTTTACGCTATGAATAGATACGAACATTATCTTATATCTATATTTTGAAATTAGTTTTAACCCTTTTTCTTTGGAGATGAGGATAACACAAACAGAAGCGTGTTAGTGGAAGTCTTATGGCGTACAGAAATATGTCGATAATAATATAGAAATATGCTCAGATGTAAAAAAGTATCACAATATGTGTAATGTTGAGGGTTGCCTATAAATAATATTTTATAATTTACGTATCTGTATTCGTCTTGTCCTCTTGTGTATCGTTCGAATAAACCAGTGAGTGTCACACTCCCGTGTTTGATTTACGTCCACTCCCCGTAGTTATTACAATATACCCGTCCATATTCTTCGCCGCTGTGAAATATAACATGAAATCTTCTGGATATGTAAACAATTCGCGAAGACCTATTATTGGCTGTTTATATTTCTTAATATCAAATGTATTTATAATGTGTAAAAAATCCTGTTGGTCTTCCTATAAAATAATAATAATAAATGAATATATCAATAAATAATGAGTTGTTTTCAATTACGTCCAGAACATTCCAAACATTCCGTAAATTCAGTAAAATCTATTATCATAATTTATTAAACTATTGTGTACGTCCATGCTTACAAAATCTATAACTCTACCTGAATTAGAGTTTAGGGTCTTATTACTTTACAGTTCCATAAATTATGGACTTACCAAGTCTGCCGTAAGGACGGGCGGCGTGCGGCGACTCGAGTTATTGTTTCATCATAAATCCCACTATTTTAAGCATGTCCCTCCTTTCTTTTATTTTTATTCTATGAATTTTCAAATATTCCGTTACAAACTTCTTTTCCTGCAATCGCTGAAATCGGGCATTGTAGATCGCTTTAAATGTTTTGTAGTTTATTGATTGCTTTACTAAGAAAATTGGGTAACTTAGAATCGATAAAATATTAAACAGTTTCCAAAGAAAAAGAAAGGCTTTATTTCAAATGTCGCTACGAAAGTAAGTAAGAGCTCCAGCTCCGTTTTCAAAACTCAATTAATAAATTGGTTCAAAAATTGGTTACCACCCTTTTGCTCTTTTCTTCTTCTTACTTTTACTTATAGCTTTAACTTAAAGGTACTTTATTTCTCCATTTCTTTCTTAATACCTTATAATATTACAATGTTTTTGGTTTTAGTATATAACTTATTGCTGTAAAAGCGAACATGACTCTACCTAAATGTTCTCAGTGAGACTAGAATTAGAAAATTTTCGAAATTCTGATTTATTATGTATGCCTGATTTATACAGCATGTTATCTATACATTTTGCTATTTAATTTCAGTCTATTGTTTCTGTTTGTATTTTAAATGAGTAAATAAATAAGTATATACCAATATACTTTATTTACTTTCATGGGACTGAATGGGAATGGGAGGTCTGGAATGTCTTTTATTTTAATTTTTCGTAAAATAAATATGTGTGTGAAACGCAAACGCGTTCGTAACAAAGGAGGTGTTTGTTTCTTTTGCTTGTGAGTGTTTGTTTTACGTTATTTTTAACTTTCAGTATTTTTATACACATTTCTTATCACTTTTGTGTAGGAAAAGTATTTTCATTGCCACGTAGATAATATTTTAGTTTTAACTAATTCTCCAAGTTCGTGCATACAAATATGAAAACGAAATACGACTTGGTGCTTTTAAATAATAAAGACGCAATACTTTTAACGACGCTGAAAATTGTTTGATATTGTTTTACAATGCAATTTCCCGGCGTTAAACTCAGTTGTGTGAACTTTAAAGCTTGCCACCGTTCCCCATTGGCTAGCCACAATTGAGAAGCAATGCGTTTGCGCAAATCCCGCCCTTGTGACGAGTGCTAGCCGAATGACTACAGTTGTGCAACCAATGGGGGAAGGCTGTTTTTAAACAGATATATAATATATATAACATGATTTGTAAACGTAAATAGCGGTTGTGATTTTTGATTTTCTTAGTTTTTCAAAAGAACAAAAAGTTCAAGTATTATCTTTTATAATTACATGAAATAAGATCCAATCACTTCGAGATAATAAAAAAGAAATGTAATGTTGAATAATATGAGCTACATTTAAAAAAAAAATAGAGAACTAGGAGTAGATTAGAGAGGTATTACTTGAGATAGTTTCATTGTTTAAATAATTTTATAAATCAGCTAAGTGTCTACTTATATTAATTAAATTATAAAAAATATTTTTCTAGTTTAAAATCCAGTGTAATAACTTAGCGTCATCCATCGGGCACCAACTTTACCTTAGAATATAATACTGTAAACAAAATATAAAAATTGATAATTTCGATAGATTATACATTTTTATGTCTGCTTAAAGTCTACATAGAAATAGAGAAGACCTACCAACGGCGGTCAACTTATTATATAATCATGTTATAAGGTGTTATTGTGATATAACCTTAAATTAGATTTGATTACATGTAACACATTGTAATTTAAGGTTATATCACAACAGCATCTTGTTTTTACAAATAATATATAATTATACACGAATATTTACTGAATAAATAATAGCTTATGAGAACTTCCGCTGTAAAAACATCGCCACGTGTAGTAAAAGGCAACACTCAGCCTGACAGATGTCGCGGCGCGCGTGCCATCGACAAAAAGGGGTGATAAAGAAAACAACGCTCAAGGAATTCGTATAGCGGACTGTGGGAGACATAGCTTATTTCAAAATGGCGCGTGTTTTGAAAAATGGATTTTGTCTACTTACAAAGATGTATGGAGGCCACAAGATGGACCTATGATCTGGTGAAGGATTAGAGCGGCAGGGGAATGATCTTTGTGGCGATCAATGGCGGAGGCGAACTTCCATACATACTACGTATGTAGTTGTATTATTTGGCACTAACATAAAAATAAAATATTGTATCCATTGTACCTGCTAATATTAAGAGTCACAAAAATACTGTGGGTAATGTGTCAGATTTAAAATTTGATTGAAATATCCTTTTTTGTCATAATAATTGTCAATTATAAGAAAAAGAGAAATTAATTTAATTTTAAAAGAAAATTTCGCCTATTGTAATCGTATTTAGATATATATTTTATCAAATATCTGCATCCATTCCAAGTTTGCACAAAATATGGTGCTGGATAATACTGTGTAAGGCATTTTGACGATATGGTGATCTTTCCAACAGTTCGCGAAATAAAAGGCATTGTGGCGGGA
>DWLR01004710.1:0-11749 GCA_018246295.1 Papilio alexanor hazarajatica | reverse complement strand
AGCGTCGACGGAAACCTGATAGCTATCCGGATGTGAGGTCAGCAGGAGGTCCAACAGGGAAGGTATATGATCCTCAATATCTGGGATTCGCGTAGGCGAGGTAATCAGTTGTTTCAGATCATTAGCCAAGGCAAAATCGTGGACAGATCTTCCCGCGTAATTGGTGATACGTGAACCAAGCCATTCGGCATGGCGGGCATTAAAGTCGCCGAGTACCATGACTTCTGCGGATGAGATCTGTTCTAAAACGAAATCTGTAGCCATTTGGACTTGCTCCATGAGTCGGTCTATTTCGACATTACCGCTATGGGACCTATTGAGGCACGCGTAGACTCGCGGATGATCATCGCTATCTACGCGCAGCCACAAGACAGATAGGTCGAAGAATGCTAAGGCGACGATAACAGATATTCTCTCTTGCGTACACGTACACCCCGGCTCGGGGCCTCAAGGAATGCTCCTACTTGTACCCGGGGTAGGATAGATACGAGGTGTCTGTTCGGAGAAGATATCTGAGTCTCTGTGAGGAAAAGTAAGGCCGGCTTGGCCGTCTCAAGGTGGTAGTGGAAGGCTTCCAGGTTGGAATGGAGTCCCCTGATGTTGCAGAAATCCACGACAAGCGTGACAGGGAAAGCCGGGAGACGTTTGCTTTGTTTGCCCCGACCTACAGCAGCAAGCGGAATTTTGCCCTCCCCGGAATATGCAAGGCAGCCCGCGCGCCTGCGCATGGACCCCAAACGAGAGTCCAGACGCAAACGCCCGGAGGGGGATTCTCCAAAACCGAAGGTTTTGGTACCGCCGCGGACTCTACCACTGTTGTACCTCTCGTAAAATCTCAGAATTTTGATTTTTTCTTTTCAATTAAAAAGTCTCTTGCCGCTGCATTCTTCTAAATAGCGATAAAAATAATCATGAATGTGGTATGTAGCTTTGTCGTAAATTTTATCAGTATTTGATATACTAAAGCAAATATTTTATCTTGCGTTGCAAGCGAAATCATTCTTAAACCACATGGAATTTAAAGTTTACCATGATGCAGAAATAATCCAACGATTCGAATATCTTGTAATTTTATTCTATTATAAGCTTTAGTACTTATTGCTGAAACGTATATTATAGCTTAACGTTTAATACCTTATATTATTTATAACATTTAACGTCTTTAATGCGGAGAACCTTCAAAGAGCCTTCAAGTTGCTGGCTATTGTAGCAAAACATTTGCAACGGATGATGTCTTTGCAAAACTAACGTTGCCCGCGACATATCCATTATTTATTAAGGTAATGTCAAATAAAATCCTAGAGGGCGTTCGCTAGTGGTATTGTGGCTACGATAAAGGCATGACCACCTACGTAAGGCGTGTGCGTTGGCGGGAATCGTGTCGGGATTTCACTAGTCAAGATTATTATGGCGTTGGTATGTCGCTGCAGTCGGGGTATCGCCTTACAAACAACCTGTCCCTGCGTAAAATACAGTTGAAATGTTAGTAAGGTGCTTAATACTAATTTTACTGTGTCCTTCCCGTAAAATATTACAGGCAGACTATTTGCTAGAGAGCAAACATACTTTTTATTTTTATTTATTCCACAGGCACATCATATTTTTGTTTTTCGAATAACCTTTATGGTATAATAGACGAAGGTGTTCGACTATATCATAATATATTAAAATGTTTGTACTGTCCCCAATATACCCCCCTTCCTTTCCCTTACTTTCATATCACAAGTTTATTATATAAGAGTATAAGAGATATATGTGCAATCAGTGCCTTTAAATAAATTCATTATCTATACTATAAAATGCACAACAACATTATTGACATAATATTCTTATAAAATCAAAGGTTGAAATTAAAAATTAACTTTAAATTAAATTGTTACATAATATGGAAAAAAAACAATTAATGTTTAAATTTTATATGAACCACACTATGTTGTTTAATATTTAACTAGGGTAACTCGATGTAGCTACGGATGTCACCCTTCGCAGACTGTCCCGCGCCGTCGCCCGCAATCAAAGCCCCATGCATCATTTTAATACTGGCCATGTCACCGCAAATCCGAATCACCAATGCAAATGAAACGAAGCGAGTTTGTAGAGTTAGAGTCGAGAGCTCTAATGGCGAACTATAAATTATAAGACGTAGAATTTTGTTATCTACCCGCGCGGAGATACACAATTTTGTGGAGATTATATGCTGTACGCATAACTGAATCGCATTATTTTATCTGTTTTGTAACGATTTTAATAGTTAATAATTATTATGGCACATTGACACGGTTTCATAATAACATAGAATTTGTTAGATCCTAAGATGGTGTGAATGACAAAATAAGTAGGTACAATGAGGAAACGGTTTTTATTATCTCAATGAATTTAAAGCAACATACGAAAGTTTTAGTAATAAGTTATATTATAGAATTATAGGTATATTATAAAATATTTGCACACATGTAAAATACATGGCGAAAAATATTCATCTGATTGATTACTTTCCCGTTATAATATATCTGCATATATATATATGTACGAGTACATACACTGCTTATGACTATATTTTTCTGGGATTAAATATAAAGTCTTAAAACAGTGGGATATCATTTTTCAACTGAAGTTTATAAAAGCTGTAGAAATGATACTAGAACGATTTATGCAAAAATGTGTTTAAAGGATCCCAGAAGTCTTTTTAAGGTTAACGTCATTTAAAAGAGCTGGACGTAATAAAATATGATACTTGTATAAAAATCTTATCAAATTCGCATAAGTAATAAAATGGGGTTAACTTTCAAGATACGCGACTCGTAACGTAATAAACAAATGTGCCAATAACTGTTCAATTAAATCATGTCGTACACTTAACGCCTTGCGAAATGATCTGGTTAGGTAAAAAAGCGCAAATATCCGGCGGTTCCCACGAGGCTTCGCCCCGGTTCCCACATGCGATTATTTTTTTATTTACAAGTTTGTCGCAGGTAGCGCGCATGCGTCGCAAATCTGCCAGCGATTGGTCGGAATCTATTGCAATGTATCTTAAAATGTTCACACTTAAATACTTCGGATTCTGTTCGTATTGGTCCATAAAGGAACTCTCTTATAACTTTAAGATTGTACCGCTCATTTTTCAACTCTCAAAACAAAAATATCTATCAATTAAAATAAATACAAGACCTTAAAAACATATAATCATTTAAAATTCAAGCATTTAAAGGTATGAAATCTCCTTACAAATTTAAGAATAAAAATATTTATTAAGTTCCTTATTTAAAATTAAGACGAAGGATAACATGCATTGAATCGCATTGAAGACGGGCTAAACCCAACCTTATTACAGCCTGATGAACTTTAACCAAAAAAATTAAGCGTGAAGTTATAAGAGGTAAGCACGGATATAGATAAAGCTTTGATATAATACTCCCATTTAAGACAAAATAAAAACGCGTTGAGTTACATGTAAAACGCTGGAAATAACGGTCAATAACGAATTAACAGATTAACTGTCGTCATAAATGGAATAAAACTTTTTAATTTAATAATTATCTGTTGCGAATCCAACTCATAACCCATCAAACCATCTGTTACTAGCAACTATTTAACTGTTGTCATTTTATAATCAAGGCACGATCACGTGTAAGATGTTTAAAGATTCCTCTTAACGCTCGGCTGACCGCGGCCGCTCGGTATTACTATCACGTTCGTATATGGCACAGATTCTCCCAGGGCAGTGTTCGTTCACCATATCTTTGATATATCTAAAGATCTCGCGGATTTTTTTAAATCGATAATTGTATTTTTTTACCATTTGTAAGTACATTATTACACTTTATTTTGAACACGAGCAAGACGAAATAAAATAAATAGTATTATAATACTCACCATTGAGTATAATAAGAAAATTTTTTTTCCAAAAAAATGCATTGTAGCTAAAATCTCGTACACTAATATTATTCAGAAGTTAAATGGGAGAAAAATTGAGCCTTGTGTTTTTTATTATATTTGTATCGTTACATTGTATCTTTAATATGTCTTCACTGTTTCAGTCAAGATGCCTTTTAAGTAAAATCTTCGTCGATGTTTTGAAGGATTTATCAATGTATTTTTTACACTGTGACATTACAACTTTACCGTAATAATTTAGCATTGATCGTGAGATTGCTTAGAGCCTTTTACCGAGGTTCTTTTTTACAGCAATCGATCGTTAAGTCGGTATAAAACATCCAATAACGTCATCGATATATCTAAAGCTCAAGTCCATATATTACTCCATCGTTGTTCATATATCGGAAAGTAATTTCATATCTCGTCATAAGGCGATCGGCGCGACATGTTTCCTAAAATAGTGTTGTGAAATAAATCAAAGATCGTGTATGTCGTTGTCGATATGTTGCAGTCTAAAAAAAATGTGTGGCGCGTGTGAATCTGCTCCGGTCGCAATCTTATGAGAGAATATGATAAGGAATGCCGGTTATTTGCACATATGACATATGAGGCCGGCCGATATTTAGCTCCTGCAATGCTGCGCCTTCATTACTGTTGCTAAGTGGACGAGTGCCAGTCACTTATAGTATCATAATTTTAAAAATATAGAAAGACTTTTATCGGATTGTCATTTTAGGTTAAGTTAGCCTAACGGTGAGATAATCTGTAACCCTTTAATCTGGTAATTATCAAATCGCATATTGGATGGCACGTACTATTGACTATTCCTATATTTTTCTATTGTGCCCAATTACACTACTGAAGATTTGGTTTAAATTGATCTGTTCTTTTTAATTTAATAGGTAATCTCAAAATGTTTCATATAATATAAAAAAATATATGTTTAACCTCCTATTCATAGATTTCATTTTAGTTCCCTACTATAAATATATTTTTCACGTAAGTTAGCAAAATATTTTGCAGTCATAAATAATTTATAAAGGATATTAATTTTATGTAACTTGGTATCGCAAACAGCAATATAAATGTGCAGTATTTAGGAACAATTTATCAGATCTCGAATACACTTAAAATTTGGTATTATAACAATCATATCTTTGATGTTTCAAACAAAAATCTTCGGGAATCCAAATTTATAGGAGATTCGTGGTTCTCCTCCTGTCTTTTTAATTTACTTACTTATTACTTACTCATGCACAATAACAAGAAATCTAAGTCCGATGACGTCATAGTGGCATATTTGTTCAGAGTAAGTTTATCTAACGAGACTTAGAATATGTTCGTATAAAGCTTCGTAGCGTTGCAAACTACAACGTAGAGTACCACCCATATGTTCTGCATTGGTAACCAAGCGGCGCAAGCAGTATTGGCCGTCTGCTGAACATAGAATTAGCGTAGCGACTCATGCGTAATCAATTCGTTCTCTATATAAAAATACACAAAAATCTGCACGTCACTATAATAATATGTAACTTTTTGATGCGCATTTTACTACAGTTTTTTTTTATGATTCCGAATACGAATCCTTAGATTTCAACTTGACCCGTGACCAATTAATGTAGTGTAAATAATGAACTGAATTACTATTTGTAGCTTGCTAGGAATTCAAACACTAGGACTACAATGATTGCAGATCTGGCTTAGTAACTAAATAAGCTATCATCGACTTTCAAAAACATTTTTTTAATGAAAAAAATAAAAAAAAAATTAAATTAAAAAATTAAATTAGTTGTTTATTGAAATAATTTACAAATATTTTTATAAAGCAATCGAAAAGCTTAAAACTTGTGGTAGGACGTGAGATTCGAAACCACGGCCTCGAGTCACTTACACACATGAATATTTTGAAAATAAATAAAAAACAATGAGATTTTGTAATAGTTTTATGATGTTTTTGAAACGAATCCTTATCAGAGACCCTTATAAATAACTTACTACATCTCTTTGCTTTTCACACCTCGCCGCGAATATCATACACACATTATTAGATGTCCAATACAGCGAGTCACCTATACAACACTTTATCATTGCATTGGGTTGAGATATCGGTAAGCTGTCTTCGAGCATAGGCCACAGCGGATTACGGCAATTTATTATCACCGAGTTTACATAACCTGTGGAACGAGCCGGCGCCCATATCTATTCGAAATGCATAAAAGTCGACAAAAGTTCAACAGATATACGATTCGAGTGGCGACCGTGGTAGGGGCTGCGAACGAATAAGCGATTCAAATGCTAATATATCACAAGGCGGCGTGGCGTGATGCCGCTCATTGGCTACGCTATTTCCATTAACATACATAACAGTGGTCGCCCCGCCTACCGCTGCACGTCACGGCGCTTCCGAACGTTAATTGCCGGTAATTAGCAGAACGTGACTCGAGTCGCGATGGGCTAACAAATATGCAATAATCACCACTCGATGAACATAATACAACCTTATGTGGAAACGCTCTATGGCATGTGTCAGCTGCATCGACAACATAAGAATTCAAAAGAATAATCATTTATGAGATATTTCAAATCTAAACGCATATTGAAACCTGAGCATAGTATTACATTGCAGAAGTTCAATTAATATTAAGAAATTAAGAAGTAATCAATGATTTTATTCTTTTGTAGCTATTAAAGAAAAATAAAGCTATTTACATTTTTATAATTATTCCGTACTACTTGAAGGTTAACACACACAACCTTTAAGACACTATATACCGTGTGTTGATATTGTTGGTGACAGTAAACAAATGGTAGTTTCAATCTCACGGTCTTATGTTTCACGTATCTTAAGCGTTTACTTATTGAAGTTAAAAAGAAGGATGTAATTTACTCGTGACATGTAACACTTATTACTTTAAAAAGTATGAGTTAATACTCACAGCTTAATACACCATAATACAGCTTAATAGCTCAAGTGTGAAAATAAAATAAGCGCAATATCATCCTACTTCTCTGGATAATTTAGTTGCGCTTTCATGGGTATCAAGCCATTGAAATTTGTTATTTTAAGTAAGTCAAAGGCACCAGCAGAAAACAGACGTAAATAATAATCTTACGATACTGCGACAAACAGAATGAGTAAAGATAGAACAAGTTTTGAGGCTGTTTTCCAATAACAGGCTCGCCCTTCATCATTCCGATTCATTCTTAGCAATTACAAATTAGCTCGTAGTAATGTATCATTACTAAGCACGAATTTCCAGCAGTGCCGGATGCTGGCGTCTTAGCCTTAGCAACAAATCATAAACAAATGGCTCGGGGCTCACGAGCTCACCAAATAAGGTACTTAGGATGTCGATGTTCGGTTGTACAAAGGATTTATGTCAGCTGCTTTTGGCGCAAATTAACCAAGTGTCGAGCTGTAGGCGTGAGCCGACAAATTTGTAACAGTACCCCCTTACTAATGTTTTTATATTTTACCTACATACACTATTTGAATGATAACACATTCACTATTAAAAGTGATATAAAATTAAAAATTAATGCTAAGTTCGTGTTTTATATTTGAGACCTTTAAAGCCCCAACTAAAGTTTGCCATTGCTGTCCCTGCTTACCACCCTTACTTCATAGTTGGGACAATCGATTCAGTTTGAATTCTGAAAATTTTCATAATTTCCAAAAGTCACAGAAAACATAACATTTTCCCTTTTGGAATAACTTTCTCAAGAAATAAATAAGGATTTTAAATGCGAATGTTAATTACCGTTCATACACCTGTATTTCCGTGATAAGTAGGTATACGCGAAGGCAACGTTCGTATCGCATTCGTATTCCTCAGATCTTATCACTCAGGCATCATATACATCATACTGTCTCATCTAGTCAATCTCATGACCGAGTACTTTATATTATATATTAATTTCACATTGTTTACGTGTGGTTCTTATATACCAACCTTTTTGAAGATACATACATATATAAGATTTGCTGCAAAGATATGGTAGTCAAATAGGGAGCGATTTTATAAACGTGTTTTTTCGTTTATCTAATTCATTCTCTCGTTTTCTTCAACGCTACAACCTCTCACCCTTAGTAATTTTAATGTCAATTTAAAAAATTAACGAAATAAATGGACGGTAATTCATTTTTAAAACTAATAACTGTAAGGTAATGTACGAGTACTACCGACGGATAACCGATAACAGGATAACCGGATTAAATGCTTAATCCGGTTTGTGGCAGCACATGTCTGCACGATTTAATTTAACGCTGACCGTAAGACATGTATAGTAAAAAATCAAACTTAGCGGTAAAAAATTATTTCTTTTTTTTAACAAACCTTACTTGCTACCAGTATAAATCAACGCGACGCGTAGTCGTATCGATCTGTCAAAATTATTGTATTATAATGATATTGTAAGACAATACAAATTCATATTTGGCATTATCGTTAGAACGAATCTTGAATGGACAGCATTGGTTGCCAAAATGTGCGTGGAGAGATACGTGGGTGACGCACGCAACAATCAATCATACCGAATGGAGTTGTCCAATCGACCGTAGCAGCGTACTACCGTACCATTTCTTAATATTTTTTGTAACAACACCGTCAAATGTCGTAACCTGTTAAGGTGAAAGGGAAGGGATAATTCATGTTTCGTTCTTCAGTCAAGATAATTACGTGATATCGTATTTGCTTTTTACATTTACAACATACGCAATTAGAATCTATCTAGAAAGCCATCCTGTACATGAACTGTCATAACACGTCATAAACAACAAGTCAGTATTGTAAACATTTAATTTCAAAGAAGTTAAGTTTGATAGTTTAAGACGATATGTCGTGATAAAATCGATCTCCAATCAAGTGCAGGACAGCTCTAGTAGAGATTAAAGCTGTCAATACAGATAATGCCCAGTGTCTGTAAGGAAACTTGCTGCTACGTAATATGTATTTACGGCATAATAAAGTAGCCAATAAAGTTATGTCAATAATTAATTGAAAAAATGTCGTGGATTCGGTACCAAGTGGTCCAGATTGCGATGTTGCAAGCCGGTGGGCGTGCGCGGCGAGCGTAGGAGCCGGCATCGATCACGATGGTCACCCTGCCACGGCTCGCCTCATTTCGCAATTACTGTATACATTTTAGCCTGCCGACATCCGACATGTCTCGGATGTGGAAAAGCCCGACACAGATGACAGCTTTAATTTCTTAATTAAACTAATTAGCTGCATTTATTACTTTAATTACGCAATGATGTTCTTATCCCTATAAACTGTAAACATTTATTTAAGGTATATTTGTTGTTCCTAATAAACTAATTTTCATGTTTTTTAATTACATTTTTGAATATTATAATATCTAAATGTCTATCTTAAGTTACCAATTTACCTTGAGGTAGAATACAATGTAGATTAAAACTAAATCTCTTTATGTACCAACAAAAGGTCTGAGCTGCAAGAGATATCTTCGAAACGGGTCAGATTCGGTCTCTGTTAAACGACGTAACTAACTTCTACTATTTTATATTTTTTTTAAATTTGATTTTTTTGTCGCAGGTCGGTGGCGCACGAGCCCGATGAGCGCGTGCGCGGCGGCCGCCATGCGCGAAAAACACGCGGCGCCGCGCCGCCTCGCCTCCCCGCCTTCCTCGCCTCACGACACCCGCCCCAGTCCCCTCGGATCCCCGCGCGCCGACGAGCCGCTAGACCTGAGAGTCACCCACAAGCGGCCGCAGCGCCTCGAGGATGAGAACTGCAACCTGATTGTACCGTCGCCCCCGCCGCACCCGACCCATCCGGCCCATCCCGCGCACCCAGCGCTACTACAGTTCTGTCGACGACTACCGCTAGCTTTACCGGCTTCCTTTGGCCGCTACCCATTCCTCCCAGCTGCCGCGGCGACCCTTCTGGCCCCGGGAGCACCACGGCCACCGCCCGTTCCGCCGAACCCCGGAGTCAACAGAGCCCGCGATCGGTATACGTGCTCGTACTGTGGCAAGGCGTTCCCGCGCAGTGCAAACCTCACCAGACATTTACGGACGCACACGGGCGAACAGCCCTATCGCTGTAAATACTGTGAACGTTCCTTCTCCATTTCGTCTAACCTCCAACGACACGTGAGAAACATACATAATAAGGAGCGTCCGTTCCGATGTCGTCACTGCGACCGTTGCTTCGGCCAGCAGACTAACCTAGACAGGCATCTGAAGAAACACGAAGCGGAAAACGGGGATGACGGCCGTCGAAGATCGCCAGAGGAGACGTACTTTGAAGAGATTAGATCATTCATGGGGCGCGTGGCGCCAACGCGCCGCGCCGCTGCGGCCGCGGCCAGCGGCGTCGACCACACCTGATAGTGACCGACATGGATCAAATTAGCCGTTACAATTATCTGGTCGAAGCATCCAAATGACTTTTGTGTATAATAAACGATACCTTTTGCTATATACGACATTTTCGATCGATGAAACTATTACGCTATATAATTGTATTCCTTATTGAATAATTAAATGAGTAAACCTATTCTGTATTATAATAAAAAGTTCTGTAAATATTCCTTTATTGTTACCGAATCCACTTGATTTACCTCTAATTCCTGGCGAAGACGAGCGATGACAACTACTCGCCGCCGTATCTGAAGGTAGCTTGATTATATTAACGAAGTGATAACGTGTCGTGTACTTAATGTAAATATAAGAATGTGCAAAATAGTTTAGTTCCCGTACCGAATTTTCACTACCGATAAAAATACATTAGAAATATGAATATATTCCTTGTGTACCGTTTACATAAGTGTCAAAATACGCTAAGTGTTCAGAGAGTGTTCGCTATTTTAGATTTACAATTTATAAATATGTATTGTTTGAATGTAAGTTGACTCTTGTAGTATTATTGTATAAAATTTGCTTTTTCGATGTAAAATATTTAGTGACGTAGTCTGAAAGGAATCGCCGGTTACCAATAAATATGTTTAATTTGTTGCTTATTGATGATATTATGAATATATTTTAATGAAATGTTAGACAAGTTGTTTAAAAAATGATTGGATATCTTTAAAGATTATATAATAGAGTGTGTTTCGTAAATTATTTAGTTTTATTGCTTCATTACGCAGAAGAGAATGCGAAGGACTCTGTGTAACTCGCGATTGTTAAGTTTCCAAATATTACGCAAAACAAATACATATAATTATTTGATGTTTTGAGATTTTAAATTAAATTTTAATATGAATTGTGAAAATTTAGGAATAGCAAGTTCAAAAAAAGATATTGAAATTGAAGCTCGAAATTATGTTACATAACATATCTGTGATTTTATTTATTACTTGGCTGCAATAAGAATCCATAACAACTCGTTATGCTTAAAAATCTTACAAAGAACTACTCTAAACGTTCCTTTATGAATAGATAGATCTCTGGTAATGTTGCTACGAGTATAGCAAAAGTCATGGACTCGAATCAGGCTCGTTATTAGGCGCTGCTGAAAAAAAACGTATGCGCCACCTATTTTTGAGAGTACATTAATAGTAATAGTTATTTTTTTCTCTGTTTGTATTTTATTTACTTGGCAAACTGTTTCCTTACTATTTTCTACGTCTCAACAGCCAACTATAGATGGAATCAAATTTAAGTAAATTTTTCACGAATATAATTAAACTGAGCCTATAAAAAAGTAAACCGATAATTTGCATGACTTTACCCTTTTGTATACTCGTACCAAATTATACTATGAAATGTTTAAGAGATGCTATTTAACTTATCACTAGATTTAAATGAAATAGAGATTATAATTACCTTCTCGTTTTGTACTTTTGATACCTATTAGTTGTTCAAAGGTCACCGATTACCTTGTCAAAATAAATTAAATATTTT
>DWLR01004709.1:0-11749 GCA_018246295.1 Papilio alexanor hazarajatica | reverse complement strand
TGTATTATAAAATATAAATGCGAATGTTTGGATGGACGTTTGTCACCACGTAACTCCACACCATCTGGTCAGATCTGGACAAAATTTGGCACAGAGAAAGATGAAGAAACATCACAGGCTTTTTTTATACTGCAAAAATGTACGGTTTCCGCGGAACGTTTTTCATCCAGATATATGTGTATGTTTACATATAGATAACTTAATAGTGAATTCCACGCGGATGAAGTCGCGGGCAACAGCTAGTGTTGAATAAAAATAAACGACCATTATAAGAAAAATTACGCCGCATAAAATTATGTAGCGGCGGCCATTTTGCGAATAAATCCTAATCCCCGATTAGGTCAGCTCTAATTTCTAACGTAGTACCAGGCGAACATACCTGCGAGGTGGTTGGCGTGATTTGTATAGGCAGCGTGCGCAACTTCGTACTCAAGTTTAGGGTGCGGGGAGGTGATGCCTCCATTTGTGATGAGGCTCGTGGCGGTGAAGAAGTTATCTGAAAAAGATTTCCTTTGTTAATTGATTGTACCTTCTTAGCAGTAACATAATACGGCAGGCAAAATTAAAAATAATAATTTACTTACACTAATTGGTATTCCTAAAACTTGATCATTTACAATAGCATCTTTCTCATCTACACCATCTGAAATTACGAAAAAAGCTTATATCATTTTTACTTTTTTTCTTCACTTCTTTCTCTCGATAAGTTTATCCTAGGGAATAATTTTTATTTACAGACTTAAGTCTGAAATAAGCAATATTATAGGTATTCCAAAATAACTGTGAGGAAGAGGGCACAAAAGGTCACTCACTCCGCTCAAGACGACACGTGTATGTTACGCGTTATAAAAATCACAGCTAAAATCGTTCAATACAAAATACCAAGACAACATAAAATGAAGAATACCATCTATACATTTTTCTTTTTTTTTTAATTATAATTACATTAATATGCATAATATGTAATAACTTACCAACGGCCAATGAGGCCACTCTGTCGATTAAACCCTAATTAATTTTGGTGGTGGAGAATTGACGGTGAGCGGATGGATAATGCAGCAATCATCGAAAGGAAAATAATTTTGACTAGAGTGTACCAGGAGAGCATATTACACGCGAAAGTTAACGCACCTGTATTACGAGGCCGCGCGCTGCCGGTTCGGACGGAGACTTCCCGCCTCAAAGCAGCGAGCCGTTGCTGCGCAGCGATCTTTTCGCGAGCTAATCTCTCCATCTCATGTTCGCATTCGCGCTCTTTGCGACGGAGTACCTGTGAACAATAACCGCAGAAATCTTAATATAGGCACCTTTAGTATTATTTATATATACGGACAAAAGAGTCTAAAGAATAAATCTGTGCAAAATATTACGACATGTAAACATGGCGTGACGTGATGAAATAAGAGACAAAAATATAAAATCCAGTCACTAAATACCATTTATAAATAGGCCAAACAATTTATAAATAGAATTTGTTGAGCGGGGACGCAGAGCTTAAAAACCTTCTCAAATTAATTGAAACCTCTCCCCATCGGTAATACCTACCTGTAACCTACTTGGTGTTACCTACATAAGCTAATCGTATCGTATTACGTATGTGAATTCTAAGAAAAAAAAGGACTTGATTTTTTTTCTACAGTACAAATGCACTTGCCAAATGGCACACACTTGCAAGTGTCCTCTTTCCAACACAAAAAAAAAATCAGTTCGTAAGTGATGAAATTCTGTGGTAACTAACTTAAAAAAACAATGGAAGTAAAATGAGAATATCCGCCTTCAGAATCGATCTTCGGAAGACGGTTAATAAATCGGCACATAACACTCGCATCCGTACAGTTTGTGTTCATCGTTTTCAAATATATGGCCAGGGTGTTTAGTTTTTTTTTTTCTTTCTTTTAAATGTAATGATGATGTAGAATTTCCATAAAAATTAAACACCTAAGTCTTAAGACAAAATAGTGGGGAGGAATATGTTGATAGGGGCAGGCCTATGAAAACATGGATTGCGTGACATGTGACATGATTAAGAATGGAGAGTTGAAGGAAGTGACGACTAACAAAGCGGTGAATTGGTAGATTGAATTAGTAGTTCATCGATTTGGTAGACGTAAACATACTAACTCTACTTAAAGCGAGAACAGGTCAAGGTGAAAATAAACTTTGTTACCACAATCGGATATCACAGAAGAAAATTAAATAAGTTGGATTTTATTTTACCTGTATATACCGGATGGCCGAGCCTAAGATGGACAGGTTGGATGTTTTCTTGTCATCTGAGGTGGCGGGCAGTTGTCTCTTTAGCAGCTCGAAGCACTCCTTGAGATGTGCTCGCCGGTTCTTCTCGAGCTTGTTGTGCACTTCGCGCGTGCCGGCACGCGGCGCGCACCCACTGCTACCACTGCCACTGCTGCTGACTGATGGTGGCGATGGGATTTGTGGTAGCCTAAAAAATTTGGTTTTGGTACGGTTACCGATGAGAGTTAAACAAAGTGAAATACCAGGATATCATAGCTAACATATAAGAGTAATAACATTAGGCTTTTGTACTGTATAGAACCCGGCATCTATAAATTATTGTACCTATTTCTTTACTTAATTCAAAAGTGTCAGCTTGCGGAACGTAGCAATAAGATTAATTATATTTTAACCGAATTCAGAAAGGGGAGGAGGTTCTCAAGTCGGTTGTATGTTTTTTCATGTTCGTTGCCGCAGAACTACGTCATTTACGAACCGATTTAAAAAAAATATTGTTCGAAAGGAGACATTCACAAGTGGGTCCCATTTAATTTTAAATTTCATTCATTGAACTTTGGGTTCCGAAGATATAGGAAAAATTGACAATTGGTAGACTTAACACAAGCTTTATTTGGGTTTTATGGATTTGTAATGAGACGTACCGCGGCTATTAATGACTAATAAAACTAGGTGTTGCCCGGAGCTAGGCAAGCGTTCGTTTCTTTTTGAAATTCGATTCGGCGTATATTAATTACGATAATAAACAACTTTGTAGCAATCAATGGGGGAGGCCTACGTCCAACAGTAGACAACCATTGGCTGAGAAAGATGAAGAAGAATAGATTAAATATGTCAAAAAGTTGTTATTGTCAACATTTCTATGGTAACCCTAAAATGAATAATTATACCAATTTGATTTTTTTTTGTTAAAAGATTATTCAATTATTTTTTTTAAGGCTTCTTCTTAACGAGTGCACATTTATTTCAGTTTGAAACTGTGGCTCCAACGTTGCAGCCGCTGTAGCAGAAGGCCAGCTCGACTGGTAGTACTAGGACCTCATATGATACAGGCGTGAAGTAGAATCGTTTGATTCTGCATTTCGTATAATAAGGTTACTGAGATGTCCGAGCGTAATTTCAACCCTCTTCTTCGTCCCATCCTTTCTTCATTTTCTTTCCTGTATATACCCTCTTCTATCGACCTACCGAAATAAAGGCCGATAACGCATTTGCAACTCATTTGATTGCGGATGCATATAGGTTGCGCTAAGTGACGGGAAACGCTCGCTCGTTTACCGCTTTTTTCCAGAAAAAAAAAATTACACATAAGTTCGAGGTGTATTTGTATACGATGGCATAAACTTATATGCGCATAGCGCTGCATTAGTGATGCATGCAGCAAGGCCCCATCTGTCGACTGATGAATAATAACTCGGTATAGATCGTATTAATATTCAATACGGTTTCGTTAATATCCAAACCTTGGCAGCAATCGGATGATGACAATAAATAAATCAAAAGCGCTCAACTAACAACCTACACGGCCGGGACGACTGGCAAGGATATACTAACTTATTATACCATTGTGACCCCTTTCCATTTCTTTTACATTTATTTCTATTAAGTCCCCCGATGTTCCAGATCTATCTAATCAATTCTCAAGGATAAGGACGTTTACTATTGCTACTAATCGTCTTATATGCGCAGGTAGGCATCTTACGTATGCTTATTGCGTTTTTTTTTTACCAATTATTCGACTGGATGGCTGGTTATTCTCAGACGTAACACAAATAAATACAAAATCAAATTATTTTTATGAACTCTTACATATCGCAATTGGTATAGCCTCATAGGTTCCCCTGTCGACATTCGTTTTCACCACAAGCAGGCCACAAATTTAAATTCAAAGCTGATTTTTTTAATAAAACTAATTCAAATTAAAAGCTGTGCAACAAAATCTTTTAACGTTTATTAACAAAAACAAAACCGACTTGAAGAAATTTATATAATTATCAACTTTTTTGGGATAATAAGTAGAAAAAAAGCTTCATTTACAATAATTAGCGATTACAGTGGGATGTTGATAGTATCAACTTTTTGACATATGTTATCTGTTATCGAAATGAAATAAAAAAACGAACGCGTACGAAACCGCGGGCAACAGCTACTTTTATTTATAATTTATGTCATTTATAGCTAAATAGGGCTTGTCTTACCAATATGTCAATTTTTGGTGTATCTTCGAAACCCAAGCTTCAATGACATTTATAATTAAATGTGCCCTCTTTTCATTTGAAATCGGTTTATAAATGACGAAGTTTTGCAACAAAATAAAAAAAAAAACATACAACCGAATTGAGAACCTTCCTTTATTTTGAAGTCGGTAAAAAAGTTTTTGTTTTAGCAATTTATAAGTGAACACATAATCGTCAGAAAGTGTACGTTAATTATTCAAAAATGTAGAAGAAACATCTTTTCCATAGTTATTACGAATTTAATAATTAATTAATTAATTAATTTTTTATACTTTTTAAAATCTCTTCGTTAAAGAGTGGGCAAAACGGCGCTCTATCGCGGCGCTCGAATGCCCCAGCTGTTTTGAACGTCGCAAGTACTAGGAAAACATGAGTCGCTAGGCTTACCCATGACTGTTGCTCGTAGTGCGCGCCCTGGAATGTTCTTGTACGAAATCGAGGAGGGGCACAGGGGGTATTACAGTCGGCGCGGGGGAGATCACAGCGGGCGCGGGCGTCGGGTCGGTGACGATGACGGCCGGCGATGGGGCGGGGATGGGAACCGCGGCGGTGGCGGGGGGCACAGGCGTCGTCGGCCGCACCACGCCGTTGCTGCGCTGCGTCACCGCTACTCCGGTCACCACTCGCACTGACACCGGCGACTTCGGTTCCTCTTCTGTAAACAAACGATGACACGTCAAAACGGCCTTTCCATTTGAGTATGTGTTTTCAAGTGAATAATTCGCAAATAGACCTCTCTCACACTCGCATTAGCGCGATCAGCACTTGTCAAACCCGTGTCAAACGTTCGTCCGCGGCTGCAATCCCTGGCGGTAAAGTACCAGGCAAGCATAAACAACCAACAGTTTGATATTACGTAGCGAATGAAATGGTTATATACCAAGTACGAGATAGCAACATGAGGACAGCCACGCTTCACTTTACTTTTTTTTGTAATATAAACCTTATGCCTTCGTGATAAAAGTTATTATTACATATCAGATAATTATCAAGCATGCTAAGCTGGTGAGTGAAGCAATTCATAATCATGGCTTTTAGAAAGAGATGGCAATGGAGGCGTGTCGCGCGATGAAATGACGTCAGAATGTCTGCCTCTATTTTACGTTTTAGTAACAACATTGAAAATCAGCTGGTCGAAAGAACGGAGTGATTTTCATATCTAGAGTCGATGTGTCCATCGATTTTGCTGTATGATCAATTTACATACGATTTTATTTTGACTTTATGGGTAAATGTTTAACATTTCTTATAAACGAGCAGATGTTAATAGCAATGATGAGAATATAACATAAAATCGAAGATAAATTAAGTTTGTTTCTTATTTTTTATTAGACTAATATCACGTTCAACTTTATGAACTCTTTTTATACAGAACTGATAAATTAAATAAATAGTTGGATTGAAATAAATCAACATTATTTATAAAGGAAATAATGGCAAAAACCTCTAAAGCGTATTTTTTTCTACTTTATTTTGATAAAGCAGGATAAATAAATAATAGCCAACCCAGCATCGGTCAAACAAGCAAAGAAAAAACTAATATCTTTTTATTACTTGCTGATGAATGAGCTTTCTATTGGTGAAAGATTTTTTTTTAATCGCTTCAGTAGTCTAAGTTTTTCCGGAACAAACAATGTTATCTTTATAATACTAGTATCACGATACATTAAAGTAAAAAAAGAATTATTACAGTCCATAGCCACCTATAGTAAGATTTTTTTTTCGATAGTTAAATTACGAGTAGCATAAAGTTATTGAAGCATTTCATATTTAGAATACAATGATAAAAATTTATTCGTCCTTCGTCCGACCCAGCTAATATTGACCGCCGAGCGTTGACCGATCTGTTTGTTGCCTTGTCTATCCGCACTAGTTTTCTAGTTTAAATTTGAGAACTTTAGAATGTAAATTTAAGCTATTATCATTTCGTCAAAGATAATTTCAAATAGTGATTAAAAATATAGCCTAAGCCTATCTATACGAACGAAAGTGTTATAAAAACAAAAGGTTGCTTTGTTTCATACGTCGTATATACGTCTCATTTTGGATTACCAGAATTTACTTCAAACATGTATGTTATGTACATAAATTTGTACATGTAAAAAAAATCTTGTGATTTCGTACACTAGAATAAGGACAATTGAGACTAGGAATACATGTCTTGCATGCATTTCTTTCTTATAATCTCTATTAGAATCATTTTTTTTTATTTCTTAATTGCATAACAACGTTTACCTTTAATTGCGTAATTGTAAAAACGATAAAATGGTTTGCCCTGATGTTATATATTATTATTCAATTACATATTGTTGTGACTACGGATATCGATTGCAGCGTGATCTTAATATGTATGTATACTGTTATAAAGTGAGCACATTTTATGTATAGAACGAGAAATTATTGTATATTTCGGCTCTAACGATTTAGATGAAATTTTGTATTTAGATAAGATTTTTTTTTGTTTATCTGTCTTTTCGTAAATCCGTATAAAAATACTTTTTTAGGATGACAGATTACATACAACGTTACATTGTCGTTAGTACTACGCAAAACAAAAATCGATATTCCCTGCTTACCCACCCTAACCCCCGTTAAGTATAACTGGGGCCTACATTACCCGTCTCTCTCCTTGAGGACCCTAACAAATATTGCCCTTGACCTCTCCATCCTGTCCTACCTGAACGAAGGATCAATTCATTCACATAAAACTGAGAATAAAAAAGTAATAGGAGAACATAGGATCGTAGTAAGTGCCCGCATTAAACGAACGTTTTGTATGAATAAGTTAGTTTTAGAGGTGCTTTTGGGTGGTGGTTTTGGGGCTGATGAACCCATGACATTGACAAATGTCCTAACTTTGCATAGAAAAGGAATATGTTATCGAACAGTAGATAAAATATTTATATTTTAAATTGGAGATCAAATGTTATTAACAAAGAAATGTCAGTGTCAAAGTGGCATATATCAATGGGTGTGAAATTTTTGTTTAGAGATAAAATATTATTTTCAGTTTATTATGAAACAAAAGACTAATTTTTAAGAAGTTATAGATAAGTACATGCATTTTTCTTTGGTAACCTTTAATATTATATTCACAATATCCACGTTTGTCCAAAAGTTGATTTTGAGTATATGTGGGTTTCTTAAGAAATTATTGATATTTTTGTTATTTTACTTAACTCTCAGAAGTCAGTAGCTACTTTCAATAACTAATTTTCCGTATTTCTTATGTATTTTATGCACGGTCGCGTTCACTTTAGTTAGATTTAATGGATCCATTAAACCATTGATAGCCGTTGATTTGCGATCTCACGATCGAATGTAAAACCTTGAAACGGACTTTCATTTTGCACGCCTGACACACCTCTTTCGTTTTATGGTAAGGTTTATATATTACTTATATGTGTGTGCTGTGCTGGGTTCAAAACGAAGAATAATTAACTTATATATAAATAAAACATTACTTATATTTAACCTTTTTATAAGTAAATAAATTAAAGAAAGAACTTAACTTTAATAAGCGATTATACATTATATACTAAATTATTAATTACGTAAACAATTATAATAAAATCTTTCATGCAAAATTAGGTAAATACGCGGTAAATGAAAACATAAAAAGTTTTGCTTTGAAGTTTAAAAGCTGTCTGACGCAACCGCTACCAGGGTAACATAGACAGCGGGGTAGTTATACAACAGGGGTGGGGCCGGAGCGCGTGCGTCACGAGCTCGCGGGGGTAGTTACTGCCTAGAAACTACTGACCTGCGCAAATTCCCAGCACATTTTTCTAGAATTCAACAAATTTATAATATTCAAGGACATTATTCACACACGGCCATCTGATCCCAAACTAAGCAGAGCTTGTGCTAAGGAAACTAGATAACTGATACGCTACATATATTAATACTTTTCTTTTGTAAACACATACATATATAGATAATTACACCCAAGCACAGGACAAACAGACATGTTTGACATGACATGACATTGACACGCACACAAATGTTTGTCCTGGGTGGGAATCGAACCCACGACCTGCGGCGTAAGAGGCAAGTATCTTTCCACTGCGCCAACCGGCCAGTCAATATGGATTCTTGTTTCACAATTGTACCAACTTCCACGACCAATTTCCATATTAAGTTCTAAATTTATTAGATAGAGCCCACAATAAAATTTACACCGAAGTCTGCGCTCGCGATATAAATAGGATTTAATACTTTTAAATTAATCGTTGAGAGCATTAAACATAAATAAAACCGTAACATGTGGACGATTTTTTCTGATGTATGTGACGTTATGTTATACATATTTACGATTAATTAATAAAATAAAACTAGAAAGCTGACATTTTTTTATAATTATATAAATGTTTCCATCTTATATAAACATTTTTAATCGCATTTAATCGTTTAAGGCGTTTCAGAAAACGAAAATCGTTGAAAATAGTTTGTGTTGTGACTATTAATAATGAACCGCAGACATAGTCAAGCTCTTGCAAAGTTATGTTTGCCTGGTAGAAATGCGCATGGCGGCGCGCGTTTTTGACGGACATTCGCCGAACGGGTTTCTCTTTCCTCCCTCCCCACCTTTCCGTCTGCCTTAATTTTTTACAATATGGTTCAACTAATATTTTTGATTTGTGATGTGGTCGTAGAATTATATTTATTGTCATTCGATAGATCGTATAGAATCAAATCGGATTTAAACCATACTACCCCTGCGTACTTTCCCAGCACACTTTTGTGGATTACAAAATAACATAATAGTAAAATTATTCTATTTTTTCGCGTCGATTAACATTACGTTTTCGGAAAGAGACGTTGGAAAATTTAAAACCTACCAGGTTGTGACACAAAGTTGTAGGCAGTGTAATAACATTGGCTTCTTTTAGGTGTCACTATGTGATAATATGGATGCCAATAGCTGTCTAAAAAATGTTTACACGAATGACATTTCAAAGTCAAGAGGATCAATAAAAATATAATTTCCTATGAAAACCAAAATTGTACATATTATACAAATTCCTGTTATAAAATTCCGTGTGAAAGACGCGTGTACCACAGCCGGGCCGGCGGTCACAGCGGGGAGGGGACCTCGCCTGGGGCCTGCACATGATAAGTCGAGACAGGGGGACTATAGGGGAATGGAGGGCGGGGAGAGGAAAGGGTTAAAGTGGTGGGGGTGCTCGAGCCGACACGTGACAGCGAGTCACGCGGCCCGAACGTCCCCGAGCGCATTCGATGCAACAAAGCTCAAGAGTGAGACGAAACGAGCCCCTCAGCCTTATTGCTCTCTTGACACTCGTTGAAAAGCGTGCTGTCTACGAGCGAAACCACCACCACCACCACAGCCTATGATCGTCCACTGCTAGGCGTAGCCCCCCCCCATTTATTGCTGATATTTTTTTTGAATCGGTTCAGTTGTTTTTGGGTTTATCCAAAACAAACAAGCCATTAAATCTATGAACCGATTTCAATTTGTGTTTGTTTGAAAAGAGATATTGAAACTTGGGTTCCGAAGACATACCGAAAATTGACATGCTGGCAGACTTAAGACAAGCACTGTCTGGGTTCAATCAATTTGTTATGAGACTTTTCGTGGCTATAAATGACTTTTAAGATATATATTACTCTTACAATATATATATATCATATATGACATTTCCGGTTCATTCCCGACCGTTCAACTGGCCCCGCCCAGTCCAAATTGTCATTAACGCCGTATCTTGTAGTAGATACTACATTCCACCACCTCTCCGGACACCACGATAGAAGGGGGAGGGGGTATTTCGCGCATGCTCAATAGCGTAGACAACGTTTGAGTGCTGGCTTATCATACAGTTGAATCGCAACGAGAATACATATTTTGATATCACAACCGACTTATTATCAAAGGAAGCATACTAACATTTGATGAAAAGACACCTTGAAAGCTTTGAAGTACACAAGAATAAATAAAATTAAGTTTACGATATGCCACCTTAAACCGAACGCATAGAAGAATAAAAAAATAATTTTGTACTATATATTCTGGTAAAGAAGGTTAACCGTTAAACAAAGTAGTAAATAATACAATTGCATATTAGTAAGTTAATATATATATATATATAAATAAATAAGAATTAATGAAGCAGTCTAGAATTAAAGGAAACCTCATGACTGTACTCCATTTTAAGAAGATGCTCAAAATATTAAACATGCTGCGCATCGACAATCTCGACTATAAATAAAAATTCAAATAATATATACAATAAAACATAAACAATATACTTGTTTTTATAACGTTTTCATGGACGAATAACCAAGCGTTTTTTTATTGTGTCAAAAGTGTCAGTAACAGGCCGACATGTCTGCGTCAACAAACTTGTGGAGAGCGACCGGCGACAGGCGATTAAAGTACACATACACACGCCAATCTTTATTACGATACTATTTTATCTCCATAGATAATAAACGACTCGACCACGTGTAAGACCACTGCCAACGTGATGATGTCTGCGCTCCTGGTAATGACCTCTTATATAATCATTTATAAAAATATTTTTATGTTAGAGCGAAATTTGATGAATATGGTTGTCTCGCTTTCTCGCACTAACATCCACCATATCAATAACATAACGTTCCATATCAGACGCATTTGTTTCTTACTTTCCTCGCTGAAAATAATTGTAATTTGATTCCGCTTATAATAATATCGATAACAGATAACTAATGTGTTAAGTAGTTATTGTCTAAACATATAATATTACCATGGCAACCGATATTGTAAATGATTTTTTTTTTTAATTTTGCTATCCATAAAAAACGGAAGGGATCAATGGTATTGAAAGAATGAATACCTTATAACCACCTATTTATTTAAAAGATACAGATATTTACATTGAAATAAGTTTGAATTTTGTGAGTGTATTGTGCCGTGTTTAGATATTTACAGTGAAATGGATGGTAAATAATAATTGCTGTGAATAACTAACAAATAACAGCCCTATACATTGGCCCTATACCTAGATTTCGCCAATACAAATCATGCGAACCTTACTAGAGTTACATAAGTTGTTTTACCGTCAAAATGAAATAAAAGTCTTGGTAAGAAAAAAAAAAATATTAAACCTTATAATCTGTAAATATATGGGCGGACTCGTTGTTTGTGCTATTTTTAAATGTTTTACTCGATCTACGAGTGTAATCAATATGGCGTTGAGAGTTCCGAACTCATTTAATGCACTGTTTACCTTTTTACTGTGATATGTTTAAAAACC
>DWLR01004708.1:0-11750 GCA_018246295.1 Papilio alexanor hazarajatica | reverse complement strand
TTGTATCGCACTTTAACATGTTGACCAACAACTAAATTGCACATATCTTTGGCTCTTTTATCGTAATAAAACTTTTGCTAAAATCGAAGACACCAGACTAACTTCCACTTTGATTCTATTTTTCCAAGTGCGAGAAAGCTAGACTCTGTCACAACTTTAAGTTTTGTAAAATCAACACATGTAAAAATGGATCCCTCAACTACTTGATAATGGTACATATTCGGTTTTCAAGAACGTAATATTGAATGAAATATATTCCTTGATTATTCCCGGAATATAACATGGAACATTTATTGTAAATAAACAATTTGGAATAGAGTGGTGTACTTTGGCAATTGTTTGCGTAGTGCATTTGTTCCGCCGGGGCGTGCGGCTGATAATGTGACGGGAAATGTTCGCGAATGAAATTTACTGTTCCCACCTGGGGATCGGAAGTCGCGCGGATACGTTTGAGGGCGGCTTACTAGGTACATTACGAGTATATCGACCTATTATTCAGTTTTCGACACAATTTAAAAGTTTTTTTCCCGTACCACATTGAGTACAATAAAAATATTACTTAGATAAAAATTAAAACAGGTTGAAATAAGAAATATTGGCATGAGTAAACTTATTACACCCCGATGTAAACTCTTTGAATCCTCTATTGGTACACTGCTATGACGTCATTGGATTAATGCCTCTTGTTATTGTGTGAGCGTAGTATTAAAAATTTAAACATTGTTCGATACATGCAAAAGTTACTACAGAGTTTAAAATATTAATACGATATAGATTTGTAACTTATTAGAATTTGTTTCCCAAATAAAATATTAGACATTTAAATTACATATCTACTATGTTCTACATACGAATTATTTACTTAAGCGAAGTTTAGTCCTTCAACATTTGGCACAATATCACTACGTAGTTTATAATATAAAAATTGTAACAGTTGCTTGTATATATTAATATTTTATACCATTCTGAGTATTTTTTTTTGTTTGTGCGTCAATAGCCTAACGATTTAGGGTACTACCGATCATGAAGTCGTGGGTTCGAAACCTGCCATTGGACTATTGTCGATTCCTATGTTCAAATTTGTTGTTGATTATCCTTATTTGAGCTAAAGCTTTTAAAGCTATACTAGTTTATATTATGCATATCTAGTATAGTTCCGTGGAGAGTTGGCGTCAGGCAGGCGGCCGGTCTTAAAACTAAAACCAGTCGCAGTGTGGGTTATAGTAGAGTTTAGGACATATGAAAGAGTTGTACACATTGTGCCGACCCTACATAGATAGGAAGAGGGCAGGGAGATGATTATGAATAATATATACACGTCTGTGGAGGAGTATTTAAATAAAAATCAAACTGCTTAAAACCCGTAATATTTGTCTTTGTGTAAATAATGACAACTACACGTATATTACGTATTTTATAAATTGCAATAGAATTTAAGGTAGAATGATTGTCCGTTCCCTCTATAATAATATTGTTCGGGTCGGATGACGTCACTCATATCCTAACAATGGTCCATTAGCGGCGGAAATCGCAGCCCGCGGTCGCCCTGTAAGCGTCGAGTTTCGCCCCTTGATGTGCCGAGGCGAAGATATTATAGTTAGGCCACCAAAATATCGATAAGCGGACGCTTTTATCGTTTAATTACACGAGTCAGTTCGGGTTTTAACTCGTTTATTTACAGAAAAATAATATTTATTACATGTTGCATATTGATCATCGCATTAGTTTTGACAGTTAACTTCTTTCCTTATTTTTTAATCCAATAAAATTGGCGTTCAACAGTGGTTTTTATTTACTAAAAATGCATCCCAAGCTGGGCAATGTTCCCAGTCATATACTTGCAATAGTTTATTCAGCACGACTTCTGCTTATTTCTAATACTTTATCTACATACAAAATATTGATCCTTTTATTATCTAGACTTGTATGTATATAAAAGTAAAGCAGCAGCAGTAGATACCCAACTCGTTTAAGGTTCGAATAAGCATCCAATTCGTATAATATAGAAACGAGAAAGACATGTGACGCAGAATTTCAATATCGTTATGAAACATCTCGACTAAATTGTATAATACGTCAACGCCGAGCAACGGATTTGTGAGTTCCTTTGTGTGCACTAAGATTCGGTTTACATGTGGCACATTGGAAACTTTGATATATTACTTGATTTTTTAAATACAAATAAAATTCTATTAGGTAAGATGAGATGGTGACAAGAATTGACCTTGTTGTTTGGTACCTTTAGCTTAGTAATTTAGTGACATTCGTCGCCATTTAGTGGAGATGAATAGATCCACTACATAACATATGTATACCTCTTAATCTTTTGTTACATTACTATTGGCTTGTCAAATATGTTGGCATACCATACGTAACGATACATATAATGATACATCTGTTGGGATAGCAGCCTAAATTCTGACACATGTAATCTCACATTAACATGACAGCACGTGTAGGTGTATTTTTTCTGTCGCCAGGATTCGTGCGTGGCAGTCGACGTAAGTTCGGCCGGAAGGAAGTACCGGCCGTTTCTGTGGGCGTTGCCGGATTTGCGCGACGTGTTGTACCTAATATGTTACGTGACACGACACATTGTAGAATGCATTAGAGCTGTCATTTATGATGTCTAAGTCGAGTTTTCTGCACGCCGTTTTAAAATATCATATAGAGGCATGTAGCAGCAAAATTAGCCACGTACAACTTTTTCGAATCAATATAACGTTGAAAACATCTTTTAAACATGTTTAAAACAAAACAAAATAGGTTTTAAAAAAGATGGTTTTATTTTTACATGCAATTTTTGCAGGATATCAATAATTAATTGACGACTGAAATGACGGATAGAATAATGATGATAATGTTGAGCAATAATTAATATTGATATCAATAATTGTCATTAAAAATCAAGTGAATGTTTGGCCCAATTGATTTCCATCCCTAACACAGCTGAGATTCTAAGTCTTGAAGACAGTAATTTAGATCATTGAACTTCTAGTCAATGCTCGGTTTAAATGGTAAAACGAGTATATTATGAATTGACTGAAACCCTAAAAAGCTTGCTTTAGTGAATACAAGACTGCTATTTGCAATAGAGTTAATTTATATGATTTTTTATAGTATACACTTTCTTAAAATGTTTAAGTTATCACTTGAATAAAGCAAATCACTAAAGTCAATAACTTAAATACGTTTAAGTTAATTGATTCTTACTTCGTAGGAGTCTTGTCTTCGGCAGTTAACTAAATCAAAACAAAGGCGCCTCGTGAGCTATTTAAGTTATCGGACTTGCGATTAATTTAGGTCAATTTGTGTAATTACTGTATAATAATATATACTTAATATATTTATATAATAATTTAATCATGTTGGTTAATTTAGGTATATTGACATCGATTTACATATTTATTTAAAATTGTGCTAAAGGTTATTATACGATTTTTTATAATATTAGTTCATTCATTTTTTTTGCGTTTAAATTAAATCCCATTGGTTGTTAAACGGTGAAATGTTCGAATGATGGTACGGACTGTTTTATGATTATAAGCGTATGCACTTCACTTGAAGATAAGCGCGTTATTATCGAGCAGAAATTCTAACGAACGCAATACATCTACAACTCCTCTGATTTTGTACTTAACATCAGACAATAATTGAACAAAAAAAGCTACTCTCACTTTTTTTTAACACAAAGTCGACAAGTTTCTGGACTAAACCTAACTAACTATTGCCAGCTTATTGTAACTTTAAAAATATTATATTTTCATTACTTAATAATTTCGCTTTCACTTCTTTTCATTATTAAGTTTCGAGTAACTCTGACATCTCCGAGTGAAACGTTAAGTGTAATAAACGGCGTTCGGGAGCGTCTGCTAAATATTTCGTAATTGAATTTAGTTTGGAGCGTGCATTAATAGCTTTGGACTTAGCCAGCTCGGCCGGGGGTGATTCTTTTGGAGTTGCAGTAATAGAGCTAAAGTTTGAGGTAATTAAGCTCGCGGCGTGAGTTCAACGATGTACCATTAAGTTCTCAACGTAATGGATAGCAGTCACTGTGCAGTGGATACAGCACAGTGACTGCCATCCATTGCTACTTTGGAAATAAATAAATACATTTTCTTTGTTTTCGTCTACTTATTATTTTACAAACGGCTCTCGATACTAGCTACAAAAGAAATTTATTATTATAAACAAACCATTTACAATGGACAAATTGTGATATTTTTCAACGTCGCAATCCTTTTAAGCTTTCCTTGCTTGTTAATTTTTTCTCCTTGCTATAGTTTCATGTGTTGGTGAATTGAAAGCTTGCTTTTAAATTTAGCGATTAAGTGTAAGGACAAAATTAAAATGTAAGACAAAGCATGTTTGTATATTTGTGTGCAAGTGCGTGCTATCAGTGTACATAGCTGTGTTAAGTATTTATTTAAATAAATGACGTCAGTTAAAACAGCTCATTTTTTTTCTATTGTTCGAAGAGTGTAAAGCAGTATTCACACGTGAGAATGTACGTGTGAGTTTCGGAAAGCACAGATAATGATTTATTCAGGTTGATTTGCGCCACGGATCGTGTGAACGGGGCAGGTGCGGGGTTACGTTTCTATGTTATTAAAACGATATCACGCAGGCCTCGGTACAGCTACCAGTATATATGGACCTCTATAAAGCAATAAGCACGCTACATAACTCGTAGTGTACTTCATACGGTTGGAGTAGTTTAGGGATCCATGTAATTTGGCTTCCGCACGAAACTTTCCTAGTAATGGTCGACAGCGGTCGAAACATAAATGTGAACAAAACTGATATTTTGGCATGTGGATGATTTTATTTTATTCTGACAATTTTAGTATTATGGTGATATGACGTTTCAGCATTGGTGTACAATGTTATTTGGTAATTAACCAATTTTTTTGTTTCCTTCACAATTTTTTTTTATTTTTTTTATGACATTTTAATTTATCTTCAGATACCGTGTTTCTTTTTTGTTTGCTGTGGTACTATTAGTTTATAATGTTATATTTTTGTGAAAAAACTTGGTTTCTGCCTTTCTTACTTATTTTCTTTCATACAGATTAAATGTTTAAAAATGATGCTCGATTTCGTAGCGTCAGTATATATGTGAGAGAATGTGTGTGTCTATTATTTTTATAATTTTGTGGTAATTTTTATAGAATAAGTCGTTGTTTTTTAAATTGTACACAAGGCGGTTTTGCATCTGTACCGCGAGAATCGATGGATTGACTGAGACGGAGGGATTTTATGAAGTCATCAATCGGTGACTTAAGTTGATTCACTTTCCGGCCTAAGATTAAGTACCGGGAGATATGTAACGTATTTGCTAAAATATTAAAATATTTAATTAGCATCTAGTTCAAATTTATTAATTCAGTATTAGTCAGTATATTTCAGTGTGACGTTTGACATTGACTTTGCCGCCATATTTTACGAGGGTCGATCGGTCGTCTGCAAAACGCCTATAACGAGTATTTTATCTGAATGTTTTTTGTGTTACAGATGTCAGAGAGTGGGGATTTATTGCTAATAGATTCTGATATGAAGCGTGTTGGGCTTTTCAACATATTTGATATCTTAGCATTTTCGATACCGAATAAAAAGCGTATAATACATAACAAACATATTAGGAATAAAATCAAAATTCATAAATTAAACTGCCGTGTTTTAATCGCGGTATATGTTTGTAAGAATATTAAAAAAGAAGAGTTTACAACAGCTTTAGTAGCATTTCTTCTCAACTTCGATGATACGTACGATGATTCATAAAAAATAAATTAAGTTGCTTTTTCTATATTGCCATTAGATTAATCTGTAGGTGAAAATACTTGAAAACAGTTTTTTATGGAATACGGGTGCAAACAAGCAAGCGGTTCACCTATATCAAGTGAACTCTACCCATAGGCATTTCCAACAAGGTAATGATCGAGCAGGAGGTATACAGAAGATACTCAGTCTCACGTAAAAAAATTACAACACTAAACTGTCTGCAAAATGAAATTAAAAGCTCGCGAAAAGTTTTTTACGCCCACAAAACCCCGAGGGTCGTCGCGTGTCGAAGTTCAATTGACGTGTACGTGACAAAGCTAATCGACGTCGTATTAAGCTGTAATTGCACTCCACTGGCGGTGGACGTTTTAATTACAGCGGAGATAACACGCGTTTATCGTCCACATCTACCCCACTGCCGGCCTAATCTAGCTCTGCACAGAGTATTAACACACCCTTTAACTATGTGTAAATTTTCTGTTACATTTATTTAATTTTTTTTATAATTAAAATGTAAGTATTAGTATCGCAAGCATGCATTAAAATCACTATGAAAAGACGTCGCATGTCTGTCTGTTTGTCCATCAAAGTCTTCTAAATCATGTTATCGTTGAAACGGTTTTCATCATTGTGCAAGTATTTTTTTTAAGAAAGTATATATGTAACAATAGTAGCTGCCAGAGCGGGTCGCTAGTCTGTAACAGTATAATGAAATATTGTATGAATAGTATAACTTAAGAAAAAACCTACGTCATTATAAAAAAACATTGATAAAAGTTTATAAAAGCATATACTATATTGAATAATACCATAATAATACATTCTCGCATTTGAATAGCATTTGTTTAAATAATCCACTCTGTAATACCCGGGGGATATAAGAGGGAACATTTTCTATTCTATCAAGAGTTTTCCCCCTGGCTTATTCTTTTCTCTACGCCATCAAATGAATTGACATAGACATCTACGACTACACATAATATTATGCACTCTTGGTATTATTTCTCACGACTATATAATCTTAACAGGGCAGGTAGAGTGAATCTATTTGAGTTATTTGAACCTACTATTTACCTTTTAGAAAAAGTTTGTTGTCGAAATAATAAGGAATGTTTAACAATCTTTGTCCAGCATGACACTGGCATACTGGATAGCCGTATAGTCTTTTATATAAAAAGTATTCTTGCCTAGATGAGTAAGTGTATTTTTACATTTATTGCGATCTTAGTACACCTCTCGTTTCTGCTAGCCAAACCCATACGCATAGGTCATCGGGGACGGATACATTTATCGTCGTTTTCCTTTAATATGTCACCACTCTTTTCCGCTAACACTGGCACTCACTTTTTGCAACATAAATTTGCCTAGTTACTCTTTATCCATTCATCCTTTTAATATAATCTAGTAAAAATAAGAGAGAAATTAGCTAAAACGATTTAAAAAAAAAAAAACATGTTATGTGTTGCGCGTGTTCGATAGTTAGAAAAAAAAAACTACCAAAAAATATAAACGTAAGCGACATTTTGAAAGATTTGGCCGCAAAGCCCTAATACGTTTCACCTATATACCTGTGCTAAATTACCTCTAATCGTGAGGGAAGAATGCCAAAAAATCGGATATAAGACCAAACTTTACACTAATGTCGGCTTCCCGCCTCCACGACTTTATTGGCCTATTAATTCGTTACGAGAAAAAGTTGCGTCGACTCATCGACTCGAGAAGTAGAGTCAAGTAGTAATGCCACATAGAACATTACAAGATAAGTCGGTAATAGGAGTTAGTCTAGCTACACTTGTTCTTATGCGCACTTGTAAGTTTTGCATGTGTCTGCAACTTTTTTATTGCTCAAACTGACGACTTTTTTACATTATGAGGGAAGATAAAAATGTTCATAGAAGTGTAAGATTTTAATGAGTGACTTCAACACGATTATAGGTTCGTAAATAAGATTTAATAAGATCGGGCTAATTATTATGAAATGTATTATTAGATGACTAATCATTGTACACTGCGTTCAATTATATTATCACCTGCCCTCATCTTATAAACAGAACTCAAATGGTTTTTAATATTTTTAGTATACACTACACCAGGGCTCAGCAAATACTTAAAGGTGAGGTTTGGATACAGTTAAAAATTAATATTCGAGATCCATTAAAACATAAGGGGCTAAACTTCGTTAAGTCGTTAAACCTCTGCATTGGATTTAACGAAGTTTTCCTTAAAAAATCAACACGATAATATTGAGTCGATACACATATGTTCCTAATTTCTTATGCCACGTAATCAAATTTTGTATGTAAAAAAAATGAGCAATGAAATTAATTTCTATATGTCGATGACCATTCTTGTGACAACCTTGCGACAATTCGAGTTCCTTCACCTTATCGTATTCTATACAAAATTTAAAAAGAAGAATTTTAGACCATTTTTTGTGCTCATCAGATGTGTATTAAGTTTTTTCTAATTACCTAATTGCATCGCACTCCAAACGTCTGCTGTAACTCGTCAATCTAAAGTGATTGACGATGTAAGGTTTTTCTACGAAAGTTTTTATTACTCTTAAACATACACTTTATATGCCTTACATTTATGTTTTTTTGAACACGCATCAACGTTGAGGGCAATTAAAAACAAAATTCTACAATGATTATTCTTTTTGGGGTAAACAAAGTTGAAGTTAAGTCTAATGCACTTCCCGAAGACATTAAGAAGTAATCAATTGAGTCACAGACGCGTCGTAGAATGTGTAAGATTAGAAAGGGATTAAGCTTCCGGCCCCAAATTTTCCCTCCACCGGCCCACCAGTATTATAAATAACTATAATAAATTAACCAGCAATTGATCGCGGCTTCCTTCACGTGATGGTTTCTTATTTTCTTCGCTAAATTTTTTTTGTAATTTGATTCCGCGTAGAATAACTACGATAATAGATAACATGTACCAAAGAATTGTTATTGTTAAAACGTAACATTAACATGGTATCCAATATTTAAAAAAGGGAATAGCGGAATCGACAGAAATCGAATAATTTATAAAAATTCGACGAGTGATTCAGCATCAATTGGTCATATCCTCATATGATATGATTGACACAAAAAAAAAACATTTTATAGAAGACACAAGAAGATAGCATTCGTCCTATGCTAGGAGATCGGATTTGCAGGTTATGTAATTAATTTAAAAAGGTTAACAACCGTGCGTTATTCGAAAATATTTACGAATAGAAAACATGGACGCTTTTCAACGGTTGCGGTATTTATTCGGGCTACGCTGCAGCCGCCTGCTGAATATTCAGGCGGACGACATTGATATGTTTGCCGGGGTGCCGTCGGAATTGCAAATGTATTAAAAGTTTAATTGTAAGCATTGATACGCGGCGCGCGAGGTCACACCGCGAATGCGCATGTATTCACTATAATTTGTATATTCACGAATCACGTCTGGTAATAATTTTTAGGCAATTCCTCGCAATGTGATTGCATTCTATGTATGAATCTCGAATAAATAATATAAACAGCTTATATAAATAGACTTCTGTGTTGAATAATTCTGTGTAATATCTGTAACCCAAATTGTAGAATATAAATTATAAAGTTTTGCTTTACTGATTAAGGAGGGTAATCTTTTTCTAGGAAAGTACAATGTATGTATGACCGTTCCAATGTTCCCTGTATCCTAAACTTTTTTGAAGATTGTCATTCGATTCATATTTTGCCCCGTAGTTTCAAAGGGGTAAGTCAGTCGAGTTTCTTCATTATTTAAATAAGTTACTGATTCATCCATTTCATTCAAAAAACAATAAAATGATGAAAGACGAATGAGCGGGAAGAAAAATTTCAGTGTCAGTTTTATTAAGATTATTGATATCTTAGATGAATTTATACGTCAATATTTTTAAAATTCCTAATAGAAGATGTAGTATTTACTCGTAACCGACGTATCTTTGGTTAGATGTATGGATGTAAAAGAAGCGAGAGCAGTATGCTAAAATACCAATTGAAATTCCTTAATCTCAGTGTACGGGTGTGAGTGCTATTCTAATAAAAATGTAAACGACTTACAATAGATATTGGGTGTACTATATCAAAAACCGGAACTGCACAATGTGAATTATAATGTTTTCATTCATTTTACTCGAAATTCTCAATTGAGTCACCTTCTATGTTTTCAAATTCGACTTGTGAGTTATTTTTCTCCGTGATTATGAAAGATATTCTCACGCAAGGCCAAGCCAAGTGCCCCCATAGGAGGCGCAGCCCACCATTTCCCCCTTCCCTTCACTGAATAGAGCGAGGGAATTCCTCACTTAATAATAAATTCAGGTGGAAGACTTAATAATAAAGATGGCGTTATGAAAATGATTTGATAACGTGGATATATAACAATTTTTATTGTTCTTTTGTTGTAAATTGTTGTTTGTTGCTGAATTCTTGTCGTCCATTTATAAAAGTTATAATGAAATCATTATTTTCCATTTGTGTTTATATATGTTCGATTTTATATATGCAATTTGGGGTTTCCGTTTATTACGGTTATAAATAAAAAAGAATTATATTAAAATTTCAAGTACAAAAATAGGCAAAGAAAAGAAAGTCATAAAACTTTTTACAACCATAGATGATTTGTTATTTTTTAAAGCCATAATTAAAATGAAAAATTATAAAGTTTAAAAATGAAAAAATTTCAAGTAGACGCAAAATTAAAATTCTTTATTTCGGATGGTTATGCGGTATGTATTATATCTAAATTGTGTGTAAAAAAGGGGGATCTAAGTATTGCTTTATACATATTTTAACTATGAAAACAAGGCTCGATGTATTTTTATAATCTCACTACCTCATCATTTCATATCATATATACCAAGTATAATTGTAGATGTTATTTACCAAAAATTATCAGATAAAGTGAGATTGCAATTTGTTGCTCTCATTCCAATAAAAATAGGAACACGCAATATACATTTTGAATGCTACAGGGTTATAGCAAATTGCCTTATAATTCGAATACCGGGGTCGCTTTCAACGTAATAACGAATTTCGAGTAATGTACTTTTATTTCACTCGCACCGAGCCTTCGTAATGCGAACACGGGGTAATAGTTCAATACACCGCCGTTGTAATTGCGCGCTCGTAAAACTTTCATGTACATTACGTTTTAACGTTAAAATTCCGACTTCCATTTTATACTGCACGAGTAATGTACGCAGTCTGTTAGTGTCAGTTGCCGTGTCGTTGTGTGTGACGGTGGTTTATGCTCCTGGGCTAATTATAAATGGTATGAGCGGGTAGTTTTAATGGGACTATATTATGAGTACGTTTTTGTCTGTCAGATAGTAGACGGGCTGTTAATCTTGCTTGTGTTTTAGTTACACGTTTCTTGCTCCACGGGACGCTGTTTTGATGTCGTCATGACTCTTGTTGACTAAATGCAAATGTGTTTTACAAGGATTATGTTTCGTTTGTGAGTTAAAATTTTAATAAGCATACACTAAAACATAGCATTTCTCGCACAAGAGATTGTGGAGGACAATTGAAAAATAAGCTATCATTTTTGTGTAAGTACTGAACATACTTTTTATTAAAGATGGCGACCCCAACATTTTATCCAAATAAGCTACAGTTTATAAAAAAAAAAAAACAATAAACCCGACTGACTATTGTATCCTATGATACTCCGGGGAAGAAAACGAATCGCAATAACACCTCATTCTTCAAAATTGGTCAAGCAGTACATACACGCTTGTCCGCGAAATACATTATCAATATTATACCTACGTATTACGAGTATATTAGGTTGGCAACTAATAAACCCGCCACTTTTTTCGATCGATTGCTAGAACAATGTAGAAGCTTCTAAAGCATTTACGAGATTATACGCATTTAGAGAGAACACCACAGTATATAAATAGAGCGTGAATCAATCACTCGATCATTGCGCAACTGAACTTCAAGGAGTAAAGTTTAGAA
>DWLR01004707.1:0-11752 GCA_018246295.1 Papilio alexanor hazarajatica | reverse complement strand
TATATATATATATATATATATATATATGCAGCACGAATAAATCCCATGCGGTACGGCAGAGTAAGGATAAACAGTATTGGGATTTCCGGGATGACTCGTACAAAAGCTATGCTCCCGGACAGTGCTGTGCTAATCCTTGCCTGCCGCAGTCTAAGCTACCCTCGCTATGCTCGCAGCTAAATCGTATCCATAAATATTCATTTCAAATAAATAATTCAACGTGTATGGATTTAGCAACGCAAATGTAAACGAATCGAGATTAACGAACGAAAATTATTGGAGTGTTAATAAATTTATTTTGATTGCTGGGTGCGATATCTTGCCTGTGGATTCTTTGGTTCGACTTTTAAATAATAATACGTTTTTAAATAACCGTAAATACTCTAATAAACCCGGTAACAATGCTGATAACAAGTGACAGAATCTATGTACGTATCTTAGAAACAAGTCATCTTAAGTAACAACTTTTTTACACCTACACCTTGCACAAACCATTCGGGGAAATTTACAAATTGGACAAAGGAAATTGCGACAAGTGAAGCGAAGTTATATTGCGGTCCCCCTCTCCGGTGCTGCTCCACCCAGCCCCACGCCAGCTCTAAACTGATTATTGTAAATACAAAACAATTTGTCAATTCGCTTATCTTCTTTTGAAATCTGCTTTTGTATTATTTGTTGAATCGTTTCCGTTTTCCTGTAGACGTTTATACGTTTATCTTGTTTTATGTTTAATAATAAAGAAACATGAAGTTTACAGTTTGCTTTAACAAAGTTAACAAGAAATAATTAAAATACAATGAATTGATTTCAACATTTTAGATGATTTAGATATACGTAAACGTAGCTTGATCATTCAAAAGGCACTATGAAATAAATTTCTGGTATAAAAATCAAAATTATCGTCTCTAGTTACTTAAATTCATTAAAAGCGTCAGAACATATATATGAAATCTCTTAAATAAATAAAAAAGAAGTAAAAATGATTCATTTTTGAGATAAATAAAACTATGAACGAACGAAACGAGATGTCTTTTGATTGTTACGCGTATGCCTACGTTGTATGTGCTACGTGCCCTGGGTCCGAACGCGGGCCACACAGGACATCATTGACGTGCCGGAGTCCGATGCGGGTCCGCAGAGGGCGCCACTGCCGATCACTGAAGGAGAGGGACGCCTGTGTACGGAGCAATCGATTGCAATTAGGTAATACCTGCAATTTGTGAATAACTTGGTATTGACGAATTTGTACCTAAAGTAGTCTTATGTTTTCTATGTGACCAGAGTTCGATTTATAGTTGACATCATAAGAAACACAGTCATATGTCAGCATGTGACTGTGGTGATGTCAACTAGAACTGGACATATCTATGTCCTAGCATGGTAGGTGATTTTACGCATTATGAATAATTAACTAATCTTTTAGTTTTGTTATATTACTTCGGAGCAATTACAATTAAATCAGCCTCAGCGAGGCTATGAAATGTTCAGTTTAAGAACTAACAATTTCTTTGAATTACGTGGTTTTAAGTTAGGTGGCAAGCTGAAAGGCAGTGCTAATTAAAAGAACATATTGAGCCTGCAACTTTGCAGTTTCGTCGACGCGAGTCGATCGACGTCGTTCGAAACTATGAGAATAGTTTCGATGCGCTAGCACTTAAAACTTCGACCGCTCATATTTTGCTGACCTTATATATCGGCTGTGTGGCTAGCTAGGGTTGGCAAAATATTAACAAGTAGTGACAAAATTTATTACACTTATACATTTTTTAAATTTCATACAATTATAATTCACTCGAAGGTCTAAAATTTATTTATTTGTGGTTTTAAAAAGACTTTATTTCTATAACGTGTATTTCATTCGATTAGACATCATAACTGGATAGAGACATAAATATTTGTTACTGTTAATGCATTGTGAAAATCAGCTGCGGTAAAACGTATACAAATTAATCATTTTTCTAACTAATGACAAACTATTTATATTATTCGGCAAGTACAAATTATATTCTTTGTATATTTTTCGCAACCCTAGTGGGCAAGGCAATGCCATCGACTGCGGAGTTATTATACTTTGCTTTGCTCCATCAATCGAATTAGATTGAATATCCACTGAATTAATGACTAATTGATTGTTTAATTTCAATTAACATTGAAATCTATACATATAATAAAATTGTAACTGATCGGTGTCTGTACATGGAAAATAAATTAGCAAAAATATTACATTAGTATTTACCAATGCGATAGAACTCAAAACAATTTTTTTTTAATTTTTGTTCGATTTGGATGCGGTTTTCACCAATATGTAGTAATTCGCTTCAATCGAATCAAAAATTAATTAATCCAATTAAGTTTTTATTTCATCTAAATCGGTGCATAAATAAAAAAGTTATATAAATTTAAAGTGTCATGTAAAACATTTCTTCCGAAAAAATGCTATAAAATGATTATTTAGTTAATTGGGATGAAACTTTGGTTTGTTATGTATGATATTCTATAAAATGACGATGGTTCAAAGATAATACAAAGTTACAAATAGAAATTTTGAAATTGCCAATGTAACTTGACCTTCAAATCCATATTGTCAAATGGGCTGATCATGGTTCTACTTAGGCTGGATGCTTCGGTTGTACGGGATCGCGGGTCAAAAAATATTTTTTTTTAAATTTTCACAATGTTGCTTTGTTAGATAGCTAGATATAAAATAATAAAAAATAGGATTTGATAAATTTAAAAATTAATTTTCACTCCAAGTTCCAGGATTTTCAAAATGTGTTCTTTTTTACTGTCACATATTGGGTAAAAAAAATTTCGTCTCACTAAAAGTATGTGGCGATTTAAGTAAAATTTTATTAGTTAGTATTTAATCAACTGTATAATAATGCTACATCTGAACCGTCACTTAGCGAGTCCATATCTTTTAAGGGCGTCCTAAGATTTTAAGTGACATTTTGGTAGTGACTAAACTGAAACTTAAATTTCACTTAAATTTCTTTACGGTCTCCTTAAATCTATTAGTCGATGGCAAAAATGGGATCAATTCAAGATAACTGTCTCTTGTTTGTTATGCACTTTGCAAGGTTTTGTTTGTTTTTTTTTTACAATAAAATGATTATTTATTTTATTTATTTAGGTTAGGTAATACTTAATTTAAAAAAGAACTAAATATATAAGTTAGTTAAGTAGAAAATAAAATATGCTACATTTTATTGCGAAAAAAAAATTTAAAGGGGTATAGGGGGGGGGGGTCGTAAAACCTACTTAACCGATCATCATTAAACTTTGTACATATATAATATTTTCATTATAGTACTGGAAAGATATAGGATAGTATTTATTACAAAAAAAAAAATACGGAGAGTAAAAAATATCATTACATTATAAATTATAAATGTGAATGTTTGAATGGACGTTTGTCACCACGTAACTCCACACCATCTGGCCAGATCTGGACAAAATTTGGCACAGAGATAGCATTATAGTTTAGAACATCACTTAGACTTTTATCCTGAAAAAATGTACAGTTACCGCGGAACGTTTTTCACCCAGATATATGTATATGTTTACACATAGATACATCAGTAGTGAATTCGACTCGGACGAAGTCGCGGGCAACCATATAGGGAATATTATATATATATATATAATATTCTTTTCATCTCAGAATATGCGATTGGAGCTGGCGTCGTTTATTTTAAGATTAAAACCATTCCAAACACTTTCCTCATTCGTTGTAGTATCGTTCCGTACTGAAACACTTAAAACCTAAGCTAAAGGAAAACTTAAGCCGTAGCTCCGCCTGCGATCTCGCCACTCCGCTGCAAACTGACATAATCATAACAATAACACATCAAGCTAAAATGGTTCTAGTTTTAAAGAGTATAACCACTACTTTTGCGTTCTTTAATGGCTAAAGTACCGCGCTCCAAGAAAACGGGGCTACTGTGTTTTAATTAAGCGACACTTGCTTTTTTGCTCGCAATTTAGGAAACTACTAGAACGGTAGAGCCGGGCCATTCGCGCTTACAGCTAAAAGCTTATCATAAGCGCGAATTAGTCCGCAAACTTTAATGACGACCACAACTTTAATGATCGTGAAATTGCAGTTAAAATACGTCAATTGTTTAGTTTAAGAAAGATGTTTATAGACCGGAGAAATTACTTGGCGCGAGGCGAGGTGTGTGTAAGTCGGCAGGGAAAGTGAGACGGTAGAAAAACCTACCGTTACGTCAAGAAATAAGCTTTATAGCTTAATAACCTTGCCTGTAATGGGATCGCCTGGAAGAGCGGCTGGTTCATGATTCGATGATCGACAATTCGATATGTGACTGTCAAGTGGAGATAGTAAATGGACACAATTGTAGTCTATATCACATAAGATAAAAAAGCAATGAGACGTATATTTCCTTATAAAAATTCGTTATAATATTTTCATCCAACTGGCATTCGAATCCGCGAACGTATTGTAACTTAAGCTTTTACCATTGCCTGCAGTAAAATGAAGGCAAAATATTTTTTAAACAAATTACCATTTCGTTACGTTCAACGTAAAGCAAAGCTTACGAAGGTAACAAAGTTTCGCTGCCGTCACAAACTTTCAAATTAACCAAATTAAAGTCTATATCTCACTGCACTTAGACCCGCCCCCTTGATCACAAACCCGTGAAGAATACTTGCGGCGATGAGAGTTGGGAGTTTCTTCTGTCCGACCCTTACGGTGACCTTGAAGCCATAACGTCAATTTAGGGTCGGTTTATCGGACTATTTATCTCAACTATTGTGCCGAGCCGCGTCGTTAATTTGAGAAGAATCTTGAAGTAGAGCGATATATTAATTTGTTGTTACTCCAAAGAATCTGGTTTCGATTCCCGGCCAAGGAAAACATTTTACGTATATCCAAAAATTAACTCAGATATGAGGTCAAATCTGCCGTGTTACTGTTGCAGATGACGAAAGTCGTACAACTGGTTACTGTAAAGAACTTTCCCCGTCTATCGACAATATATCCGTATCAGTTTTCCCCGCAAAAGATTACATTAAAAACCTCACATTAGCATAACCGTCGCTACAAGTCATTAATATTAAGCGAACAAGTATAAAGCCGAGGACCGCGGGCCGAAGGTTTTTACGGGCGCCGGCAGATGGCGGCGTTACAGCACTCTGCGACGAGTTACGTCGGTCAGAATTAATCTAGCGAAAGACGGACAGCTGATATCCATCCACAAACTTTTTGTGGAAAGCTCAGAGGAAAGCTTAAGAATAGAATCATTACTCTCCGGAATAACTTAGAATTTAATTTGATAAAACTGTCGCTAACTCTGATTATACTTAAACAATATTATAACATACTTGTAAATCAATGGGATCATGATTATTATCAGTTTATTTCTTAGAGGTTTTTATATTGGAGTGTAATGTTTTTAGCTACAGGTACTTTACAGATGTATGAAAGAGATGTAAGATTTTAACTTTAATTTAACGGCCAAAGTTGCCTCTATAAAGTAGATGCAATAATACTCGTACCTATTTGACTTTTACAAATGGACAACATGGGTAACATTTAAATACATGTCGATTAGTTCTAAAGTAGCTTTTTGACACCAATAGGATTAGCAGTTTTAGTTCGCAATTGTATATAACTATTAAGGGTGACTTTTATTTATAGATTAGTCGCGTACAGCATTCATTAAATTATCTAATTTAAGTATAATAAACATTACTATATATAACATTGTTTTTGCCATTTTATCGACATATTAATGAACTATTTTCATGTGTAAATGGTATTTCAAAATTAAATTGTTTATTTTCATGATTTATCATCAACTCCAACCTAGAGGTTCAGGAATTCTTGCCAGTTCATTGTAATTACCTGTAACAAAATAAATAAAAAAATACATTAATTGTTTCCTTTATGCGATTATCTCAAGCAATAAAACAAGACTAAGTATTGAATCAATTTATACAATAAAATAAAATATAACGATCCTTCATTACTAATTCCGAAAATGTGTTTTTTTTTTGCATTTTACAATAGAAGTCAATTATTTGTTAATTTTAGTTTGTTTTATAAATTTACTTTGTTAGAGAGGAGTCAATCGTATGTATTGCGATGGTACCAAGGACCCGGACATGGTTAGCAATGACATATTGCGTCCAAATAAAAAAAATACCAGTACCAGTTGTTTAGGTACAGAAGTCAGGGTTTCCAATCTCAAATTATCATCATCATCTCAACCCTATGGTCGTCCACTGCTGGACGTAGGTCTCCCCCATTGATCGCCACAAAGATTGATCCTTCGCCACTCTCATCCAGTGCACTCCTGCAACCTTGACCAGATCATCGGTCCATCTTGTTGGAGGCCTGCCCACGCACATGATGAGGGCAAAATAATGCAATAAAATGTATTTAATAAATAATGCAACGAAAATATGACGTCAATCTCTACAGAGAATTAGGAATGTTCGTGTGATCATTCAGTATTGATGCTGTTACTAGCTCAGTGCTCTCATCCTTAAATCGGAAGTTACGTAGTGCTTGAAACACGCCATCAACAAATATTTGATTTTAGTAGCACAAGAATCTTATTTGCCATTCGTATTCGGTAATGGAATATTTGTAATATGTCTGACACTGTTTGCTAGTGATCCAATCGGTCCGAAACTGATAACATCCATTCAGCGAGGTTGTTGAACGTCTGCTTGACATTTCACGTGCGATGGTTTTTTTTACAATACAGTCGGAGAATGGAAAACAAATATTTTTGTTAAGGCCGCTAGACTAAACTAATTCATAATCTAGATTTACTGATTGTACTAAGTACTAAGTATAATTATTATCTCATATACAAACATGCCAAGACTATTAACTTAGTATTTAATGTTACAATTATTAGAATTACATCGGTTGAATTATTTAATGTATCAACGTATCCCTGTGAGTTAGTGGTAGTTAGTATAATCGAATACCGTTAACAAACTGACGAGATATTACTGACAAGAGACGCGAAGAAAATTTGGAGGAAAATTAAAAGTGTTACATGCAGTCCTTGAGGAGATGAGATGGGAATGAGTATGGCTGATGGCATCTCAATATCGTGACATTTTATTCCTTTGTGTCGTTTAGAACAAATCAAACAAGATTAAATTTGTCTTATTCTTTGTTCCAGTTGCCTTTATATCTTCATATCTATACACCACCCGGTGTACCTAAATACATAATATGTAGCATAGTCTCAGATGCACACCACACAGAAATTTGGTAAATAACACTTCTCCGACCGAATCGACCCTTTCACATATCAGCAGTTTCTGCTGCTGGCTGTACTTTCTGCTGAACACTAACCGCCGCATTGGAAGCAAATCAATAAGATAATATTAATGTTAGCTTTTGATAAATAACATTATTTAATTATTGGTATGGATACATCTAACATGACCAATTACCGTAGCATATGAAAAAATACATATAACAGTTTCTATAATCGTTTAGCTGTCTTCTCATAATGGGAATAAAGGACATTAAATAGTTTTTGACAAGGTTTTATTTGTGTGTGTTCATTAAAAGTATAGAGATACACAAAACAAGCCAACATCGTAGTACCTTTGTCTACAGAAAATGTACAAGCGAAATGAATATGAAATTCCAGCGACACGTGTTCTGCACAAAGACCTTTGACAGTTTAGTTTTTACTGTGCAATTTCATTTTCCGACATCCACATAAAACTGAAAGATACATAAATTATAACAAAGTTTCTGTTTTGTTATACAAGGGTTGAAAATATGACCTAAATTTAAAAACAAGTTTTGGATTAAGTAGCGCGCAAAACTAGACAAAAATGTATGTATAAACAATGAGAAATAGAGTCTTAAAGGAAATAGAAGTGTATTGTGCAAATTGAGAGCCTGTTATGCCATTTTCGATGATAAGTTTGTAGCAAATAATTATTTAACTACTACGTAGTTTTACTTCCTGCTTCGTACTTTATTTACACAATTTCACTTATTGTTACTGCGACCTGAGCGATAATGTTCTTCTTTTATATTCTTAGCTAACTTTAACTACAACATACTCCCAAACAAAAGTTAAAACACCACACAAATTGACATTTATCAAAAGAAAATATTTCTACAATTATGACAACATTTTTGAAATATTATGACTAGAGCTGTGGTTTGTACTGAGACCTATAGTCCCGTCTCTTGAAAAAAAAAAAAACTTTTCGTTTTATTGTAGTGGTACCGCAAGGCAAAAGTTTTATTAAATTCAACCCTTATGTTGGGCCCTTGAAATTGGTGACTTGTTTTAACGTCGCAGGTATACACACAGTCAACTCTCTGGCATTATTTTCTGCGTGGGTGGTTTCAAAAAGGGGCGAATGACAGACTTTTTAACGCGATAGTTAAGCAACATACTTAGATTTTACAATAATTTTTAATGACAGGCATCTTAACTAGGTCATTGCAAAACGATTGAGATGTAAAGATACCTGGTAATACGATTTAGTATGGCCACAGAATTGTTTTTACTAAATGATATGACCACAGTCAAGATTATAAAAGGACATTACTCAACAAGATTCTTTAAATATTTTGAGACGATATTCTACCAAAAATTGCAAATATCAATCAGTAACAACAGTGCAACGCAGTTATTGGCGCAGCTAACTCGGAAACCTGTCAAACATTCAAAGAGATATTTAATATTTCATTGAAGTGAGAAGAGGCTTCACTGATGGTTCACAGAGACGTGTGCGGCTCATTGGGCCGAGAAATGACAGCAGCGAGCGCTGCCCGGGTTCAAAGCGTTCCCGCTACGCTGGGATGCCGTCGCCCGGTGTCTCAATAGATATTATTGTGATGATTACAAAGAACTGCATAGATAGTTCTATAGCCCTTGTATCTTTTGTATGATGAACAAACTCGCACCTCGCAACTTTTTCGTTTCATTAGTAATAGAAATCTTCCAACGTAAAACATCCATTTTTTCGAACGACTTTTATTTTGCCATTGTAAGGTATCTATTTTAAGAAAAAAAAAAAACTTGTAATATTTTAAAGTTCCAATTATGTTTTCTTTTCATTTGCGTAAGTTGAGCAGCAGTTTTTGTTATTTGACACCTTTGAGCATTATATGTAGTATGTACTCTTTTACTAAAGAGTCGATCAAACAAGGCAAGAAAAACGATAGACTATAGTTACATTACAATTTGTATTATAATAGTCAATATAAATTGTTTCGTATGTGACATGCAAATAAAGCCGTGAACTGATTGCGCGATGCGCCCGTATGTAGCGAAATGCATCTGCGTTTCTGTCCAATTTGTGCGGAACTAGATCGTGTGCGCTGCCGGCTCTGCGGAACGCCTGTCCCGATGCAAGCGGAACATGCGAGCTTATGCCGAACACATTGCGCCTTGTGTACACTTCCAAGTAATTTTTGATGCAGATTTAAGCAAAGAAGTATATATAGTCTTAAGCTGATATTAACATGTACATGTGTATAGAAACTAAACGTTTATTCCTAAACGATAAGGTGTGACCGTAGCATTAAGTTTACCACCGTTACATTATTACGCGTGGTTTGCCACCAGAAGTTTCAGCTTGCCTAGAATGTTTGTTAAAGCCTGATCAGTAAATCTGTCTAATTTGTTATCTACTGCATTTTTCTGCCTTACTTCTTATGAACTCGTACTAAATTTCAATCGACTCTACATGAATATCGATGATACAACTTTTATTTATCAGAAAATTAAGCCAATGCATGGAGTTTCACCACCTACAATTATCAACTTAGCAATCTAGCCTAGCAGTTTAACCCAGCTATTTAGTATGAAAGGTCTACGAAATTTCCGCCAGTGCCGCTGTTGCATTTCAAGTGGAAACTCCTTCGGTAACGTTTACATAATATTGCACGAGTATATTTACGAGCAGACAAACTTAAAACATGTAAGAAATAATTAAAATAACATCAATGGTAAGAAACGTAAGCCCCGTAATGGATTTTAACATTAAAAATACTTTTCGAGCTAAAATGCGCGAGAGCTTTTTTAAAAGATGTCAACTTTTTATCAACCCTGCAAAAAATATGATACAAAAATGTTAAAAATAATAGTGGAAGAGTAATTGAGGAACTTCAGATGGCAAAAAAGCAAGACATTTACATTTCGTTCTCCGCGAGATTTATCGTAGAGAATATCTCGCGAGCATTATTTGAAATTACCTCGCACTCGCTCAAAGCCTCAGAAAAGCGAACTGAGCCAAGGAGAGAAATGTTAACACTCTGTAATGTAATATCATCAATAAATCATAATCACGTTACATAACACGATAAAAATATTCATTAGCCTGTATAACTTCAACTCAGCTTTACTTCTCTTGCATTGATTAACGCGGCGATTCTATACAATGTATATATGTATATTTACCAAATTTGTTGGCAAGAAATATTTACAAACACAAAAAAAAAACTTGTTAAATGAAATGGGATTACACAAATTTTTAGGCCATATATTTATTCCCAAAAGTAAAAAAAAAACAACTAACCAAAATTCGAAGTCATTCCGTTTCAAATCACAAGCAGTCTTTCGGGAGGTCCGGGTGCCGGCGGGTTTGCTATTAATTGAACGTGGAGGGGAGATGGGAGGCTTAGCAGATTCCATTAGCCTGTTACTAAAACTGGATAGTACATTAATTTTATTTACATGGACCCGGAGCCCGCTTAATTAACTTTCCTAAACCCAAAACAATTCACAAGCAATTATACCTAATAGGGTTTAATTATAGATTATTTTTTGAAAGAAAATTAGTGAGTGGAAATTCATAACATAAATAATTGTATTAAGTCTGCGCAGGAAGGCTTCTAACGAGATTATTGTAGTATGTTTCAAAAATTCGAAACAAGTTTTCCAAAAAGGGTAACCTATTGGACAAACAATCGTAGGCGCTTAAACTATTTATGAAGTTGTACTTTTTACGCCATGGAGAATAACTTAGTATATCTGCCTACAGCTGCGCTTCAGTACCTATAATCTTAGTTATATTTTATTTAATTAACTGCCTAATTTAAATCGAACTGCAAAAATACTAAGTAAAATAAGGAGATTTATTATTCAACAAAACATAACGATGCACTCATGCCCATATCACCGAGGAGTAGGCAGAGATTATGGATTTCCACTTGGCGCCATCGTGACACATCTCTCTCTCTCTCTCTCTCGTCCAAACACCATCCATCCATACCAATCAATATCTTGTAAAAGATAAGTTTTGGTTTTTAATTAGCTAGTTAGAAGTAACCTTACATTGTACATTTACATTCTCATCGTACCAAATCATATCAAAATACTAAACAAATCAATCAATGTGTGGTTGATATTATTTAAACTTTTATAAAACTTACTAAATGGTTTTGCATGTTACTTAACGTGTTGGCATTTGTTGAAGCAATGCCATTATATACTTCATTGTCGTAAAACATACAAAAATCTACTCAAGGTGCTACCCTAGCATACGAATGTTCTAAACAAAGCGGGCCACGCCCGAGCCCGCGCGATATACTGCAAATAGGCTCCGATAAACTCGACAACTTACAAACGAGCCAAAGATAACACCACCGCTATAGTTTACTACAACGAAACTGAGCAGAAATTGCGAAGATTAGATGATGATTTTTCTGATACGAGGGTGGATTGAAAAGTACTCGGCCTAACCAAGAAAATAAACACATACTAAATCAGTTATATTTTTATTT
>DWLR01004706.1:0-11753 GCA_018246295.1 Papilio alexanor hazarajatica | reverse complement strand
AACTGGGTCAGTGGGCCGCGCGCGCCCCCCTACCGCACCACCGGCACACCGCCACACCGCACCACCGCCGCACCGCCGCACCGCCGCGCCCGCACCGCCAGGCGGGCGGGCAGGCGGGCGGGCGGGCGCGGTGGCGCAACCGCGCACTAACATAGACCTGGATCGCGGGAAAGTGGGTCACCGACTCACTTTCACTTATTACATGGGCTCCTAATCGTTTTCCATTGTGCGAACGGGCGGGGGAGCGCGGCGGGGCGCGCATGCGGGAGGCGCCGGCACGCGCGTCGCTCCGCCGGCCGGCTGGCAGTCGATCGCGGGACGTTCTTCGAGCGGCACGCGCGCCCCGCACCCGCTACGCCCTCTACGCGATCGCAACTTCGTGCGCCGTCACTTACGCGCCGTCAGTCACCGCAGCGACCGGCTGCGAATCGCACGCCTTTTACTCTCACTTGCTAGCAGTACAACGATGTGCCGGATTTATGTGTCGACAATAGTTGTGATCGAACAGGTGCAGCCCGCTAGCGGCTAATAAGTGTTGTGGTTAGACCGCCAGTGAACTCGGTGACTGTGTGAACGTTGTCGCGCTCCAGCGCCGCCGTAGGGATTCGTTTCGAGAAGCCGCTCCGTGCGGCCGAGCATGACGATGGACCAGCAGACAGGCCTCATGTCCCTCAATATGTCGGCGTTCGACCTGAGCCCGGGCCCTGAAGGCTCCGGCTCGGGTGGCGGGCCCTCTGGTGCCTCTCAGCAGTACGTGCCGCAGGGCGCTGCTTACCAGTGCGCTCCCGACCAGCAGCCTTTCGGCTACGCCAACCTGGACACTTCATATCTATTCCCGACAGGCACCGGCGAGCCGGGCGCATACCTTCCCGCCGCGGGCACGGTGTGTGACCAGACCGACACCAAGGATGTCATAGAGGAGCTGTGCCCCGTGTGCGGCGACAAGGTCAGCGGCTACCACTACGGCCTGCTCACCTGCGAGTCTTGCAAAGGCTTCTTCAAGCGCACCGTGCAAAACAAGAAGGTGTACACGTGCGTCGCAGAGCGCGCCTGCCACATTGACAAAACGCAGAGGAAACGATGTCCCTTCTGCCGCTTCCAAAAGTGTCTCGACGTCGGCATGAAGCTCGAAGGTGAGTTTTATACATTGTACTGTATTTACATAAGCCGCGGTTCCGCTTCCTTTATCTGCCTCGATATAAAAACTACAACTCCTTTAGGGAATGTAGGTCACATGCAAGCGCGGCTGAGATGGCATTACATCATGCAACGGCTGCTAGAGCACAAAAATTTTAAGTTTTGCTGCGCTTAGAAACGGCAGCCAACCAGCTTGCCGCCCGCTCGTAATCTCCCTACAATCGATGCTTTAAAATACCTGCCAACGTTGTTTACAAATCACCTCTTGCCATTGGATGTTATTTATTTCACATATATGTCATATGTTTCTCCCCAGGTTTATTTGTAAGCGATCTGTATTCTATGATATAATCAACCGATTAAGAAATTTTTTAGGCAATAGTAAATTTTTTTAAGGGTACAAATGAAAAACAAGTCCGCGCTTTTCGAATCATAGAAATGGACTAGAATTTGCCATCAAAATGATTAATCAACTCAAACTTTCTAAGTTCAAAACACCAAAACTTATGAAACGTCCGGTTAGCTATCTCCAATTAAAGATAATCTCTTCAACAGACAAAAGGTTTAAATTTAAATTTTATACAAAATTCCATGTAACACATGCCCTTAACTTCTTTATTAATCTTTTATGAATAGTTACGGCATAAAATAAAATAATATGCTATGTTACGTCTACGTCACCTAGCTTGGTTGGATACAGATGTTAATTTTTCATAATTTTCCTCACAATGATGGCGGCGGATCGAGCGAAGCAATTGTGATGGCGGACAGACTTGGCTGCCCCAAGTCTGTCCGCCATCACAATTGCTCTGGCTCTCTCAATCTGGATCGAGAAAGGAATGAAGTAACAAGTTGTTCAAAATAGCTCAAGTAAAATTATCAAAGAGCTCAAAGAAAAGCAAACAACACTGCAGTGAAACAAAGTTTTATTGCCCCTTTTTCGAAATTTGGTTCTGAATGTTATAGAGAAATATACTCATATATTGAATAAACTTGCATAAAAGGAATCAAAAAGGATAAAATTCATCTCTAACATTTAAGCGAAGTAAACAGCGACAGCGCAATGTTTCGTTAGCGCGGCGTTGCAATATAAACTTGTTTATTTGCTATTTTGTAAGGGATACGAAGTGAAGTCTACATAACCAGTTTGCAAGCAGGGCTAGCCCCAAGGTTTTGCGGGTGTGACGACGGGTACTTTTCAATTCTTTCCGCGCTATATTTCTTTAGTAGCAATCAGATGTGTGTTCCAGTATCGCAAAATAAATGCTATCAAATGCGAGACCCACTTTTGACGATCGTGTCACACTTATAAAATGCTCACACAGAGTAAAACGTATTGTTTCATTTTTATCTGGTTTAATGCTGTTGGGGCACTTAAAGTGGAAAAATTATAAATCATACTTTTAATTCACGTAAAGAATTGATCTTCATATCGACTCAAGCGTGGGTTTTTTGTTATAAAAACGTTTGTAAAAGAGAAAATTAAATATTAAATACGATAACATAAATTCATAATTTAAATAACGTCTAAAATTAAACTGAATGGTGCACCAATGATTATTCTTCCTCTTTATCGTGAAGGGCCACCGATTCGAAATGATGTCGCAAACTATGCAAGGGTGTTGCGGATGGCAGGTGTAAATTTTGAAGGTGAACAATTTATTGGTATAGATAGTATTGGACGATCGCGGGGCTTGGCGGGGTGGGGGTTTGTAGCGCGAATCGTTCTAAATTTAAAACGCGCGCGGCCGCAGAACGCCCTGACCTAGTTGCGAGCGGGGCCGCGATGCGGCGCGCGCGCTCTTGTGCGTGCACACGTAAGTGTACGTGCGTGCGAGGTTGCCGCTGTGAGCAGCGTGTTTCGCCAGATGCCCGCCCGTTTGCAACATACATCACCAGCGCTCGAATCTGAACGAGCGCCCCAGAGGATTCGCACACCACACTATAACGTCTACGCGACTGTCACTCTAAGCGTGCCTTACAAACACACGAAAAATCGCACTATAACGACAGTTCGCAATTCGCTGAAAATATAAACTGTCATGACTTTTACCGAGGGATAGCCGCAATTACAGAATGACATTTAAATCATTTATGAAAGGTATTCGATATACATACACTGGCTTCGAATACCTTGCCGCCCTGTGTTAAAGTTTCCTTTGCCTCTTCTCATTCGTTCTTTCTGTTTACAAACGACCTGAAAATGTCCCTAAGAAAGAAAACCTGCGATTTTTTCTTATTAACTCAAATAATTCCTCTGAACGTTAACCAAACAAAGAAGCAGCTTGCGGTTAAAAACAATTTAGTCAAAATTAAGTGATTACTAGTTAGTCAATAGAATAAAAAATATCAGTTACAGTAGTTAGTGGAAACCACCGTCTCAGAAAAATTCAGGGATCATTATCATTCATATATTCCTGCATACACAATAAATATTTTAAAAAATTATTGAACAGTTTTATTTAGCAAAATGGACCAGCATTTAAATTGTGGTATCTTATTTGTAAAATCATTATGCCTTATTAATAATCATCTATTTTTGTTTGTTTAAACTGATCTTTTAGTTTAAATTAATCTTTATTACGAATGACGTTTAAATTGGAGGTCACCCTGACGCCCATATCTATTATTTTAGATTTCAACTAACAACCTTATGAATGTTGATCGTATCGTAAATTGCTAAGGATTCCGTACTTCAAGTCCCTGGGTAACATATAGTATTCGAATATTATCGAATGATTAGTAACTATTCGATAGTTATACTCAATAAATAAATATAAGAGGTTAAAATTTTCGGCCTGCACACACCAAACACAGAGTAGTAGTAGTAGTTAGTATCATTCTTCCTAACTACAGCACATTTTATCGGGAAATATTTCGGCGTTTTACGCCATTTTTGCGAAATATGTCGCAAGATACAAACAGGTGGACATCCTAGTAGTCACATATTTTACGAATAAGTAGCATACACAACGTAACGCCTTGACACAAAAACATCTGCGACGATTCGTTATGTAGGTCTTTTCTATAGGTATCGATTTGTGAACGAGTCCTATCCATACGAATAGACAATAGCAACAACTTTAATTGTCTAGTACATCGTAGCGATCGTCTGTGAATAATTATTTTGTTATTAGATTCAGGACTAGGCGCCTAGTTAATGTTAAAAATGCAATGTACCAGTTTTATATTAAAAAAATTATAACGGTCTTCTAAATTAGTTGGAAATAATCAAACAAAGTCCTACTATAAGAGGACAATCAGTGAGACCCGCCTTTGCGTATCGTCACCGTATTGACATTCTCAATTGAACTGAATGTTGCCATTCGCAATTTAGGATGGCGGCGGTCGAGCGTTAACATTGAATTGTTTGCTCAGCAAAACGATCCAGGCTACAATCAAATGCAAAGCGAACCCATCTAACAGATAGATTACGTCTACATTTGCACATAGAGTACATCTATGCCTTAGTGTTAATATAACCATACACGGGGTAAATTGGGAAGTTGTTATTTTCTTATGACTTAGTTTATTATATCCTAAATGTGATTGGAAATTATTACAACCCGAATACAATTGATCTTTATTAAGTATCCGAAGTGGTCGCCACAAGAAGATCAGTCGGCAGGCCATCAGCCAGATAAGTCAATGAATCGTGGGGGTGCAGGGCAGGACGTGGATTCGATTGGCGCAAAACCGAAAAGAGTGGTGTGAGAGAAGAGGCCTATGTCCAGCAATGGAGCGGTACAGGGTGATATGATGATGAAGACTTAGAAATAAATACTTTTAACTCGCGAAATTGATTCTTTGAAATCTTAATAAGTAGCACCATACCCATGGGTAGTACTAACCATGAAATGTCTCCATTAAAATTACGAATTAGGTTTATCTGTGTTTTTGAAGAGACGTTTTCTTACAAACTATAAACATTAAAAAATTTAAAAGTAATATCAATAGCGTAATATCGGATGGCACAATGGTCACAAACGGCTGACCCTAATGTCGGTTGGGAGAACAACGCGACGGTCCACGCCTTGTGTAACAGCTGATGCCCAATTCCAACAACAAACCACGCTCCTCTTAGACGGAAAACGATCTGTAATCCATTTACAACAAATCTTTATCGTATCGTAATCGTGTCGCAACGTCTAATGTACACATGCTCTTAATAGTATTATTTCATTAATAGCATGTAATTTCAAGCACATACTCGTTTTATAACAACTATCAAGAATTCAAATTCCATACAAAATCACTGGTGGAAGAAAAATTTTTAATTTTAATTTTTTCTTGTTATGAATGTAGAACTAATTCTACTATTCAGTGAAAAGCTATTCTTTTACCGTGATTGAAGTTATATTAAGTTATAAGTACGTGTGTAAAGCACACCCATGGATTACATAATCAAGCCCAGTCGCATCACTGACATACTGAATACCGCCAAACCTGTTAACTTTAAAGTTTTAAATGCACGTGTCACGAATAGTTTCACTTTTTAATTTAAATACGAGATTAGGAGAAAATATAACAACAACAATATAATGTAACAATATACCTGCGTAATGTGACACATTTAATGATGTAGCTACAGGAATAGTAAAAAATCTGATTAGTTATCTTAAATCTTCTTATAATGTGTATCTCTGCTTGTCATTGTTACGTAACCATTATAAAGATAAACGAAACAATTATCAACACCACATTAAAATTTCATAAGATACTGTCAAATTACAATATAGATTATTTTTTGGCCGCATGGCCGCAATGTTGCCTTAATATAATGGGTCATAATGTTTTTTTTTATTAATAAAAATAATAATCAGAGTATTCGGCATATTTGCCTCAAAGTGCAGTCGTATGCCGGAGGGTAAGTGGATGCGGGTGCAGGCCGCCGAGTGTACCGCGGTTTCGACATTATAAGTCGCCGGTGGGGGGTAAGCTGCGCAAGCGGCGTTTCACAAGACGCTTCGCTCAACCTGTCGCAATGCACCACCCAAATGTATGACCCGAGCACGTATCGCGTTACACGTTCACGAGGTCTGCGTGTGCCGAATTCGCTATGCTATACTTATAACGCACACATATACACAAACATACATAAGTCTAGATCTAGGGTATCTTAACATTACATTTTGGGGCACATACGACATGTTTTCGAGTCGTGTCGTTTCGAGTAGACCCGTGTCTTTTGAAACAATATGCTGTTATTAACTTGCTTCAATAATAAATACTAAATATATTTTTCTTCGGTAAAAACTCTTGACTAATTAAATGTATTTATGTCTGCTTAATAATCTATGTATGTTGATTATTTACATGATCATAAATCTTCAACTTCGGTTGGATTGTGTCCTGTTCAGCTGATGTTAAAGAAACCAAAAGTACAAAAAAAATGAATAATAAACTTATAAGAGTAGACTTGTGGAAACTTCTATGAGATTATTAAAGGAAATCAACTTGGCGAGGGGAGCTCATCCGCGCCGGTTAATTTGTTCCCAGCGCGGGCAGCGTTGCGCGACCACGGCTGTTAGTTACGCAACCGACACGCTGTTGCCTTACAGGCGCATCGTGTCATACATTTTAAATCTACTCTATCGTTTTCTCCGAACCAGAATTACCTAGCGAACGGTAATATTGTCAAGATTCTCAATAACACACAGCCCTGATGCAAATCAGTGATTCCATGTGCGAAAGTCGTTACCATATCGAATGCCGCCGCCGAACGGCAAACACAAAGGATGTGGTCTCGACCCTATCTACGGACGATTATATTTGTTTTTTTTTTCTTATTAGTATCCGATTCGATTACGCTGTAAATACAAATAGTAACTCAAAGTGGATCTTGAGAAGAACATATGAAATTGGTAAATGGTACAGGAGCAACAGAAAGGTATCGAGCATCGTATTCGGCGATGAAGCGGCAGGGCCGAAGTCGCGACAGATGTTAGATCACAATAAAAACGCGCGCCACTCAACTATTTCGGCGCACTGCCTTGACCCGGATCGAGTGTTTCGACAGAACGGCCTCGCGCACCGGGCCTTTCTATTTTTTAGGTATTACCTGCCTTATTATTACGACAGTCTTAGGGGCGCCGTCATCTCGGTAGGATTTGGGCGCACAAACGTTTCAGGCATACCTCGAAGCGATGAACCGGTTTCAATACCTAAAATGTAGTTCTGCCTGCTACGATTTGCAAGCTATTTATCGACACTGTAGCTGCGCACATAGTAAGCTATTGAATGGTATTGTGAACTTTACGACTGCGACAATTGCAATAAGTTTGGTCACATGTAGGAAATCTTATGTAGGTCGCGTCGCCGTCGCTGTCGCGATAGCGGTGCCGCGTCGTTGAGGTAGGTACGATGTTGTCGCCTCTAAATGTTCGGATGAGATCTTGACACAGTTCGGTGGATCATCGCGGGTGATGATTTATCTTGACTGTTGTGTAACGACCGCGTCGCTATCTGTGTACTTTCGTGTACGTGCGCCACATCGGCTGCATTCGGCGGACTTCGGAGCCGCTCGTTCCGCAGCTAGATCGTGCGGGGGCGGGCGGACGAGGCGAAGGGAAGCGCGCGGCCCCGCCAGGGGGGTGAGAGAGGGGGAGCAGCCTTGACCAAGTTTCACCGACTCGTCGGTACAAGGAGCGATCCCCACCTCTTCCCGTCCTTTCGGAACCACACTATTTTTTATCTCGCCGACACGATTACTTCACTCACTTGACGGCCATGCTGCGTGTACCAAGGTCGTGGGTTTCACTGTGACCAAAGAGAGCTTTCTTCCCGTAATATACGAACGCCTAGCGTATACGGCTCCGTAAGGGCTCGCATTATAATATTGCCGCGGCGGTTGTGCAGGCGGTCTCGACCTTGACCCATCTCTGGCAAGTGGGCCACGACTACAAATAGCTACTGAATGCGAGGTGAACTTACACATTCGTATATCTATTTCTGCTCGTTGGTTATTTGTCGCCAAGACGCGTTTTTTGATTTGTAAAAATGACCTTGACCTTGATCTAGTTTAGCCGTGTAATAAACGCCTGACCTCGTTTACCACATTATCGGCTGCTATCGCGTGCTCATTATAATAACATTAGATGATTAAAACCATTGGAAGTGTTCTCGATTCATATTTGGATTCTACCCCTCGGTTAGAGAAAAAAAAATGTTACGATCGTTCCATAACGATTCACCAACTTTGTATATTAATTATATGTTTCTCACGCTACGTGAAGCAACTAACGTGATACTATCTCGAAATTATAACATACATGGGTAATTAAATTTTACGACAAAAAAAATGGGGAGCTTTTGCATATTATGAAGCGGCAATACCAAACGTAGCTTGACTTAGTCATAAAATAAATTACACTTGTGTTAGTCATTGTACCCGGATCGAACTTATTATCTAGCCGGACAAAAATACTCCAATCTAAGAATCAGGGAACGAAACTCTTAAGTTGCTACTGTTCTACATAAAACGATGTTTGCAAGTATACTTGAGGTTAAATGTTAACGATTTAATTAAGAAGGTAATTGTACTGAAAACACAATCAGGATCCAATAAGAGAGCTCAAACGTCACGGGGCACATTCCGGCGCGACACGGCGGCCATTGTGACCACGACGCCCTCAGCGGACTAGTTTTCTAATAGAATAATATAACCAATCGACAGCTACGCCAGATCTCTACCGGTATAATTGCGCTAGGGTTCCACTCATATCGCCTTTAACTGCGCTCAATAGAAAAATCGTTCATCGTATGACGTCAACAAGTTATATAATCTACACCCACCAGCACTACAATCTCAAAGACTTTTTTCCTATTCGAACATATATAAAGTTGGTATTTTTCTAAACGCCACTTCTGTGTTGCATAATATGCTCGTCGGTCGATAAGTTTTTTTTAAACCTGTTCATTCAGTTGTGTCAAGGGACGACCCTGGAGACCTGTTTTGGTGTAACAGTTACTCAGTTCACAATTAACCGTAACAATACAGCTCTAATTCGTTGTCTTCTGTATATGTATATCGATCGCTATAATTTTTTGTAAAATTTTCTTTGTGTAAATGTGAAAAAATATGCTCTTTTGTATATAAGAGATTATTTTAACGGTATTATTTTAAATAAAAAAATAATAATTTCATGACAAATTTACATTTACCGCATTTACCACATTTACAGCAATGCATTAACGGGAACAAAACGACTATAATCCAGTTCATATTTTTCCGCGGCGCATTAGCAAGTCTAGTGGACGTCCGTCTAATACGAGTCTGGTATATTTATCCGTCGCCGTTCGTACGATTTCTTTCGGAGCTGCAATACTACGAAACTGGTGGAATTGCACACAGCAATGCTTTAAATCCGTTACACTAGTTGTCCCTCTTGCGTCCTCCGGCGCGCCCTATTCGGCGTCCTTGTCGCACCGAGGCGTGCTGGCTACAATAAAAACTGGTTGGTATTTTTAACTCGTGGGTAGGTCGTGCCAGCAGCGTACTGAAGCCCCCTTCCGTTCCAGGCTTAAGCGTTATTTATTTACAGCTTTATGCCGTCTCGATAAGTAAGACGCCCCTAGACCACCGTGCGATAAGCTAAACACCTAATATAACCAATCGCCTACTTATCGTTTTTATCTCGACTGCGCATAACTTTCCGTCTAAATTCCATGACCTAAATTGTCAATTTCTTAATAATTGATACCAAAAGTTTAATGTCCATGAATATTGATGTTAATAATTCGGTAGTGCATTCTTCGTATAGTTTGCTGTTTGTCTTATACACTCTTAAATTAAATAATTAGAAGAAAGTTTTGCAATATTTCAAGATATAATGATTAACTTTACACGTGTGTTATTGTTCAACGCGTCTATAATAATGTAGTTAAACTACCTAGTTCAACTATATTATTATAGACGTGTTGAAATATTAACCAATAACGACACGACACTAGAGTGCTGAATTCATACTGGAGTAAATTAGAAAAAAGTTTGAGCAAGATAACCTTGTCCGATCTACTGTTAAAGTCATCTGTTTGATACAAATAGTTTAAATTATTAAATTTTGTTATCCTTTACAGCACTGAGTTTTGTCTCTCAACACAGAAATATAACCATCTTAAGGAACCCTTTGCCCAATAAGAAATGTACGAGTATACAACTTTTATTAGAGAAAAACGCCTTTAGTATCACAGTCTGCTTTCGATGCTTTGATGAAAAAAAAACACAACGAAATATGAAACAGCGAAAATATAAATGTGTCGAACATCCATCCCAACACAAAAGAATAACGTTTATAGCGCACGTAAAATCATCAAAAAGCTAATTACCAGACCGTGGACGAGACGACAAAACGAACTCAATTGCGGAAGAACTCAATTATTATTATGAAAGGAAAAGGTTTTCGGTATAAAAACACTTTATCTGCAAAACAATAGTACTGTTAAAAACTTCAAACGTAATATTTAATTGTTGCATTGATGATTAAATTTCCTCACGAATTTTGTTCTGATGAGATGATGAAGTGCCAATAGAAGTAACATCAGAGCAATATCTCAGATTAAAAAAAAAAGATCTAAACACTTCCATATTTTATGTAATATCATATAGAAAGCATTATGATTTAAAAGAAAGGAAAAGGTTAATGTCATATTGTCTATCTCCTCAAAACATACGTTTAATGTCCAAAAATATCGACTTAAATAATTAAACTATTTCCTCAACCACGTGTTTGAAGGCCGTGTTTAACTTCACGTATCCATCACTTGTACTTCCGATGGTCCGCCATTTCGTTCAACCATCGGCTTCTCGAAATTAAACTATAAAAAAAAAAACAATTTTACAGAAGCACTAATATTTGTCGTTATAAATCGTAGCAATAATTCATGCATATAACATGTTATGTTACTGTGCCATTGATTGAAGCAAAAATACCCCCTTCGTTGCAATCGACGGCGTACATCGAATATTTTATTTTAAATAAATATTACCAAATCAGTTTAACTTTTATTCTGATTTCAAAGAGTACACTTTTCTCTAAATTGCTTGTTCCTAATAAAACCATTATACAAAAAGAAAACAACTTTTTTTAAAATTTTATATATATTTTATATAATTATATTTTATATATAAGTGGTATTATGAAAACGAAGAACATTTGCTTTAGCTACTCGGGCAAAAATCAATGAAACCGACACACGAAGAACGGCCATTAATGTAATGTAACTTCTTTTGATTCGTGATTTGGTGGCGCAAGTTATGGCGAAAACTTTAATTTAATGTTGGCGTCAATATTTTATAAGGACACACGTCTCTCAAACAGAATCGGAGTAAATACAAAGACTAAAGGCGTTGACATCCGGAGCAGAACAAAATCACATTTGTCATTTTAAGAAAGAAATTGTCTTGACAGGGAATAGCAAGGAACCCCGGTATGGCACTCCTAAACCAGGACGTAATCATTCGACGTCAGTTCAGTGGAAGCTAATTATTTCGATAATGAACGTCTAAGTTTACGAATCCATTTATAACTTGCAAATAAATTTATCCACTTAGTAAAGATACATCTAGTTTATTTTAAGAGAACTTGGAATAATTTAAAAATAACCGTACAAAACCT
>DWLR01004705.1:0-11754 GCA_018246295.1 Papilio alexanor hazarajatica | reverse complement strand
GTTGATCATTTATTAATGTAGGTTTTGTTTAATGTAGGTGGCAATTGAGGTGTAGCAGCGTTACCGCCGGGAAGCGGGCTACAATTCATCATAAGATATTAGTGTAAGAGTACACGCAAAAAGCTGTTGCGAGTTGCCTGAAAATGCGCAGCGTAAGGCGCCGTGGAGAATCGTAACGACGGAGGGAAAGTCACACAGCACTGATTTACAACTGCGTTTGATCATCCATTTGATCACTTTATGATAGCGGAAAGTGTCAAGGAAGCGCATAAGGTACGCCGATGCAAATCGCTCGGATTAAAGCGGACCTAACGGGCAGCGGAGCGATGAGCGCTGCCCCCACATCTTCATAACGGAATAGAAATTTAACCACCGTGAGCGGTCTCGACAAAAAGGCGAAACGACCCAACTATTCTCTAGTTGTAAACGACTTTTTAATCCCGATGCAACTACGTGCACAAATCAAATCGACATGTAATGAACCGAGCGCGGTGTAAAGAACCCATTGACAATCTCATGTGAGTCATTTAGGCGTAAAAATAGCATTATAAATTTCAACAGTAGTTGGACTCGCGTGACGCGTTTATAATAGGAATAAGTCTATTTAAATAAAATGTCTGAATTAGCATGCAACTGAGCGCGCGTATCTTTCCATTGTTTTCGCTAAATGACATCAAAGTTGTTGCGGCGTCGTGTATTAAGCATGTGAAATAAAATTGTTGGCCGTTCTTAGAAAAGCGTATGTAAGCTCAACAGGTGCACTTCATCATCGAATAATCAGCTCGCGGAGCTTCTAGCTAACATTTTACAAAGAAAAAAGTTCAAAATCGACACTATATTTCAATATACACCAGGGATGTGCCATTTATCAAAACTAACTCTAAATAAGTAGGATGACACTATTAGAATTTCATGGAGTTTATGAACCCCTAAACGTGACTGGGGACTATCGACATAAACCGCGAACAACACATACTTATGTATAGGTACAAAAGTACATAGTGACTGTCTTTATTTATAAATTTTATTAAATTTAATTAATTTAAAATTTACATTAATATTTAATGCTCAGCATTCATAACGTAAAAATATGAATAGAACTTCCTAGCTTTATTGTGGGAGTGGCAGTATTTTAGACATTGCAAGCGTGCAATAAGGAGATGCGATAAAAAACATGTTAGAGATTCGTCGTAGAAAATTGAATTAGGTAAGTCGAAAATGTAGTGTCATAAAGTATGATAGATAAGCTTATTTAAATACGATTAGTCACATCTGCGTAAACATTTTTAGTTATTAGCGGTGATATCGTGATTTCTTTGTACATAGAATTGATACAGATACCGGGTTTAGCTTAGTGTATCATGGTGACAACCCTAGGGTCCAAAACTAGCCAAGTTGTCAAAAGTCTAGGAACAAACAATTGCAGCCTGTTAATGAATCTCTTCTCTAAGAATAACGGCAATGTATCAAAATTTTCTTTCGAACCTCGTTTAGATATTCGTCTAGGTTAGATTTAGTCTGTTTCGAGAAATTCTATTGTCTACAGGTGTTGAAATAGTCGCTATTGCTGTGTGCATTCTGGTAATGCATAATAATATTAAATGGCGGCCGTAATGTGATGTGAATTTAAAATAATCTAGATGACTTTAATTCTGGATTCCATATAGAGAATGTTATATACATCAATCAAGTTGCGACGCCGTATTAAGGTTAGACATATTTTATGAGTGTGCGGTAGGTGGGTCTTCATAACAAATGTTAATATAAATATTTATATCGATTCATTATATTCAACATACTTCTAGAATTAATATTAAAAATAGTTTATACATACTTATACTAATTAAAGGCATCATGGTTCGGACGGTACATGAAACAAAAGAATTACAATGTAGCAAAATGGATTACGTCTTAGTACAAATTATAACAATCTGTCACAAATAAATACCACTTTGAGTATGTGCAATTTTCGAAAAAATCTAAAAGCCCTAGAAGCACACAGTTTCCGCAAAAATATGCATCGCTTCCTTCACATACTTCGTATTCTAGCATTCACCATCTTACAATTTCTATTCCTCTAATATGTAACTAATATATTTGTCATCAATTGCATTCTTTGTCACTATAATTACATTCTATCATTCTTATATTGAGAGACCTATCATTACTGAATTACTTCGTATTCAGAAACAATCTCAGTAACATTTTATATAAAACAAAAGGTTAATTGTAGAGTTGAGGTACAGATTGAAAAAGTTTTTCAATCTATGTCTACACGTGGATCATTATGAAAGTTTGATCAGCTTGTTTACGCGACGTGGCGGGTTGTTCGTAGCCTTCCCGCAAATAAGTAAATCACAAGGCTTCATGATAATTCATGCATATTTTATTGAAGGTTTCGCGAAACCGCCGCTGATTATTATTTATTATTTACATGAAAACTCGGGCGTCACGTCGCCGGACAAAAAGTCTCGAGAAAAAAACTCGGGAAAAGAGTAAAAAGTCAGGGTGATATTAAAATAAACGAGACATGAGCGACGGGGGCCGGTGTTTGGGTTACCGGCACGTTCGCCGGTAATGACAAATTCGCGACCATTGTTATTGTTGACTGAGGATTTTTTTCAACCTTCAAGGTTTCCATTTTGAGTAACAACACAAACGTGCCAATAGCATATTTGATAGGAATTAATTATGAAGAAAAAAATATTGAGCCTTATAGTACGAGCGACGAGGCCGCGCACCGGCACAAAGTCTGTCAGGCGACGAGACAATTCTCAATTAGATATACATCTCGGGTCAAAAGAGAAATCTGTTATAACGTCACCGTCGCCCTCGAGCCGTGGATGCATGTAATTGCGATAGAGAACAGCAATTAAACGTTTCCAACGCAATGCTTATTAACCGAGAGGCGTACAAAACATAGCGTAATTAGATACCTCCATTGCTGTCCTAAATTACGTACTGCGTTGATTCTCTGATTTGGGTAGTGAAACGGTTAAATTCGAATTGAATTATTGTAAGCTGCCTTAATAATTTTTTGTACAATTCAATAATTATTATTAAATCGAAAGTGCTTTTAACAATTTCCCGAGTAAAAGTTTTATGTGTAGTGGCAAAATCAATTAAGTTGGACAAGTATTTATAAGCACTAAACTTACATCATATTTCTCCACTACGAAGATAAAGGGAACTGCTTAGGTTTTGAATGAGTATTATTTTTATAAGATTTGGCACACTTGGTACGTTAAGACGAAATCTGTACTACACTGTTCGTACCAATACAGTATGTAGTGCTGGAATAAAATGATACTTTAATTACGTTAGTATGTTAGAACCAAGGTGAATAATTATTACAATAGAGATAATGGAATGAACTATGAATTGAGTAATTAAACAAGTAACATATAATACCAGTGTTAATTACATAAGTTAATTAGCGATCATTAAAGAACTTATTAAGTGATTACACTTAGATAGGATGATGATAGTGATGACGATGGACGACTGTACTTTTAAACGCTTGATATTATGAGAAACTTCAGAGAATGTGTGATTAATTGATATTATTTTAATAACACTATAACAGAACCAACATAATTACAAGTACTAGCAAATTACATGATATAGAATCATCTTCTAATAGCCTATGTTATTAATAACAATCTTCTGTTCAATTAAAGCAATTTATATTTAATTAAGAATGACCACTGGCGCCACCAAAGAGTTATATGTGAAAAAGTGTAACTAAGAACACTGAGAAGCCCTGACAATGAGGCACTACGGCTAATGTAAGTTTAGCTGTATTGTTACTTCAGCTATACGTAAGCATCTCGATAAAGCCTGAGCAATTCCTATAAAATGCTACCTTAATACGAATCCTCAGGTTCGATCATTCCTATACATACAAAGATGAAAAAAATTGTGGTATTTCATAATTATTAAAATTTCGTTTAAATGAAGAAAAAAAAAAAAGAGTCTTTCGTTTTGTTCTTACGCCAGTATGAAAGCAAATCGACAACATTTTGGCATGTTCTACTTTCATATCTCCAACGTTTAACCGTAACGAAGTTAGAATTATGTAGTTAAAATAACTTTATCAAACAAAGAAATTGTAGTATATATGTACATACATACCTACTTTAAATTTATAATTTTAATACAGAAAAAATGAGCTATTTTCTTTTGGTAACAACCAGTGCTTTATAACAATCTAAGCTCCAAGTAATCGAGTCGTGAGAAGTTAGTTGGTGGAAGTAAAGAACACTAGATAATTAACTAGGAGATTCGCCTTATAGATGCCTATTGAGCTCACGAGAACATTGCGCCCGAACGAAGGTTCCACGAATCCGATTGAAGGAACGTACTTTTCAAAAAGTTGGGAAAAATCACAAAAGAACGCTCTTGCTAAAAGGTCTTCATCAAAACTGACAATTTCATTAATAGTAATGAACGTTGGTCATCGTCAACTTACTTATTATAATATACTATATTTATATATACTATACTTTAGTTATATTGTAAGTACAGAAAAATCTACAGGCTTATGGCAATGCTTAAAATACGCATCTTATGAAATACATCGTAAAGATGCTAATAAATCATTGACAAAAGTACCGTATTTAATAATAATAAGCATAAAAGACAATCCATTTTAATTAAAATTAAAAGTTAAGCCGGCATTCAGGATGACTACGCTTGAAGAGGTCATGAATAAAGAAACTTGATGCGAGGGGGCATTTTGATTTGATACACTTATTGTATGTCCCGTTGCTTTTGCCAAATAAAAGAATTAAATAAAGGAACTGGTTCTTAGGACAAAGGGCCCTCATAATGAGGCCAGCGTATTGTGTGAAGAGCCCTTGAAATCGAGTTCGATATTGCGTCCACAGTATGCTTTTAATGGTATGGTTTTTTGCAGGAGTCTGTTAGAATTTACTACCCGTTTCACACCTACTTGATTTGAATTATTTAATCAGTGCCCATGTTCTTTCATACAACGCTGATTTATAATTTGAAGGCGAAATGGCTATTGTCTTTTATATATTGTCCTTTCAAGTGTTGACCAGAATTACTAGATATGTAAATATGATGTTATAAAAGATCTGTTGATCTCAAAAACCAATCAACGTCTGTACAACTAGCTCTAGCACTTAATAGTCTAGTAGTCTAGTAATCGTCGCCATTTGTACTCAACATGGATGTCAGCAAGAACTAGGCTAGACGTTGACTTCCTTATTGTATTAACATCGCTCGTTCTGGAATCGTTCAATCAGATAACAATCTGGCTCCCGGCCCAATCTCGACTATTTAGCGCGACGCAATGGGCTCAATTAGGATATGGCGGATATGCGGGCCCCTTCTTACATCGAACCGCTGCCAGACAATTTTGCACTTTATAATCCTCGTAATATGGGTTGTTGCCGTTTTTTTCCTTTTTGCAGGAAACCGTTGTAGTGATTTGAAGAATTAAGATTAAATGACGTCCCGTTTGAATGACAGTGAGAATTTATCATTTTCTGTGATAATTGTTTCAAGAGATAATTTTGAAAAATCCTGTCTTTTGTTGAAATATTATATATAATTAATTTTTGTCATCGCTGACCATAAAACTTATGAAATAAGATTGATTCGACTTTGATGACGTGTAATTACTTTTTAGAACGTCAAGTTATTTAAAATTTTCGTTGTAGCCCAGACATAAGAGGCATTAACTCATAAAATCAACATAAGCTAACTTCTTGAATAAGCGACGCACGGGATGAAGGAAGTGCGAATTTAATTTCAAGTTTAGGCAGTAGCGGAGTATATCATATTAAAATCCAGAGTCTATAATTCCTGAAGTATATGTGCAAACTTTTTTGATGTGATGTATTGTTATAATCAATTGCTAAAGTTTTGATCTTTCAGAAACAATAAGTTCCATTCATAAAAACTATTTATTAAATATCTACTAGTGGACATAGATCCCTCTTGACTTGCAGCTTATGTTCACTTGCAACAGAATCCTTTTGTTTTTGCAGCCTGCTCTGATTTGCTCGAGTAGAGTTAATTAAAATATAGCCTAGAGTACTATCTGGTATTTTTCTATCTGAGCTTTTATCAGTAAAATAATTTTCACATATAGTTAAGTAAATTTTGAGTTAATTAGGAAAAAAACAATGAAAACAATGAATGCCCCTTTATTTTATTATATTAGTGTAGAATAACGAAGTGCTATGACAATACAAAATTATCATATAAAACGGTAAGGGATAAACTTTAGTAAGTTTACCTTTGTTAAATAATAAGATACACGAAGTAGTGAACGTTTTAATCTTTTGGTTATTATTGTGAAGGTACGTATAACAAGTGATATTTAGAGCCCGCATGCTTTAATAACAATCTTGTTAGCGTCCTCTTGCATGTGCACTCGTTCCAAATGAAATCATTTTGTTTCATAACTAATTAGACACGAAATATAACTACTCAAACTTTTCCCACGACTGTATCCTGTACGTCTTTTGCAAACAACAAATAATTGTCTTTACAGATAGAGATGGAGCGTAGAGTAGTGAAATTTGATGTATGCAATTAAATCAGCAAACTAGTAGTGGCTTGTCAACTTCGTCAGTTATTCAGTTCATCTAATGAGACGTATTGTAAACTGATGGAAAATTGTGAACTGAACGAATTGACAATATAACGTGTCTAGACCGTTTATAAACTGTTTATAAAAGTTAAAATGTGATTTCAAAAGTTTGCTTACGCTATTACGTCAAAGTTTAAGCAAGAATAATACGTTCACCTAATAATACGTTTGTTAGGTTTTGCGTGATAATTAGGAATGACATCAATATCTTAAAGAGATATATCACACATAGGTTTATATTCTGACGGTCACGCAGGGACTGTCCAGCGCATCACGTGACTTACTCGTAGTTAAAAAAATGTATAATCCTGTACAATTAATTATAATTCCTGTTTTATACGAATAACGGGAAAAAAATGTTGGACTTTTTTCTACACTACGATTCTGGTGGAATTCGGATAGCCCAAGTTGCGTCATTTAACGTTATTTTGATGTCATTCCATTCGTCAAATAACTTGAATTGCCAATAAGTTACGTAATATAACTCAAAGAAAACTATAGTTATTAAGAAATAAATAATGAAAATAAAAATAAGAGCACAACGTGACCAAACAATTACGTACCAAATAATCTCTATTGTTCTTTTGTGATAAAATAAATGTCTCGAAATATAAAATGAAAATTTGTAATATAACCTTGTAATGTTGTATTATAAAGTTGTACAGATAAAAGCGAGGTGAGGACTTAACATTACTTGTTGATTGTAATTTGTTGTATTTTCAATTGCATACGCTTTGGAAAAATACCCAATAAGGGGCAGGTAGTGCTTATGTTATGAGGAATTCATAAAACTTCATATTGGAGCGGTCTCGTGGCCGCGCGGATCACGCAACAAGTGTATGACCAATATTGACCCGAGCGCTTATATACCATAGGAATTAGAAATCGAGCGACGGCCAACAGGCACGGGGCACGGGGAAGGGGCGAAACGTTTTACGACAGGGAGCTTGGAATTTTCCATGATGAATAACTGACAATAACATTTTGCTCGCTACCATCATAAATACATCTCACAGTCAAATCTTAAGGTAATTTGTATCGATTTTGTAGCTCATTTAATATGCCAGGAATATAAAGTACAGACGGAATCGATTATATTGCAGCTGCAAATCAAGACAATCTGACTATCAAAGTGTGACGGCCGCGTTGGTGCAAACGCGTACCAAAGCTCGTCAGCGCTTATATATTATTATATATGAAATATGAGGGCGAATCTGGCCTGCGTGCGTTTATTACGAGTATGTACGTAACTTTGCGTTATCTATAAAATTACCAACTTTAGTAATCAGTAGTTTAGTGTTAGCATACATCGCACTCGATTCGCTATATCGAGTCGAGTTATAATTGTAGCAAATATATGCGGCACCGACGCCCAAAGAACTTTTTTCTCGGCCACTGTCAACCGAGAAAAATGATTTACAATTCCATACTACGCCGTAACCTTCGATTTCATTTCGATTCGTGCATAGATTTTTTTTCTTCATTTATTATGGAGGATTTGTTTTGTTTATATAATTTGGTCTTGAATTTTTTTCTTTGTTACATTATTATACGTTCTTGATGATAATGTAGATAGATGTATGTAGATTTAAGGGGATTTTCAGTGGCGCCCAACTAAGTATTTTTATTTATAAGTTCTACGGCGCTCAGTTATACGCATGCAACTATAAATTGACTAAAATCGCTTGAAAAACTTACAAAGGAAGAAATTACAAGTGATATAAAATGCATCTATATATTTCCAATAAACATGAATATTGACGTATTAGTAAATGTTTAACCCTTTACGGGTTTAATGAAATATTTGGTTTAATAATAAATTTCAACCCAATAACGGTACAGTAACGATGCAGTCCATATAATCAATGGAACGGAAGTGTTAATCGTTTTTTTTTCAAAGGTGAGGTTCGCATAGTGACAGTGATGTTTTACAGAAAAGCATCACAATCTCACACCATCATCGTGTCATCGTTATAACTAGACTAAGACTAGTGCGATGGGAGGGCCTTTGTCTATCAAAATATTTCTAAGTGCTGTTCGACGGAAGAATGTTGTCCTTTTCAAGTAATACCTCCTTAAGTAGAATGCCTTGCAATTAATATTATTACTACATTTTAATACTAAAATTTATTTGGGTTTCCAAAAAGTACTATTCCTAGTTCCTAGTCACACAGCCCTCAATAGGCGACTGTCTGTTATTATATTTAATAAAATTTAAGTATGTATAAATAATTTACTTTGTGATAGGAATTTCCAAAGTGTAGTATAGATACTGCCATAAATACACGCTAACTAGCTAGTACTCGCGATCTGCTCGGGGCCCAACATTGTCCGCTTCGGGCCCCGCGTCACGAGCCGGGACCGCGAGGATATAATTACCGCTAATCTCGCCCGCTCGCCTTTGTTACCGAAACGATTAAAATAATAATCACGACTTTAATACTATAATGAAACCTGCCTTCCTATTTTCTTGCTGGTTATAACAAAAGTAGAGCTTACTTAGAGTATAACCGGTTGTGTTTTATGTGAGTTACACATAATCAAATGTCTGTATTGTCAGTTTTAAGCGATTTTCATATAGGAGGAAGAAAAAAATGATCAAGCGCATAACGCAACACTAAGCTTATTACACGGTGTACATACAAACGTATAAATCTAAAAGCCACTTACCGACTTTCTAAACTTAATCTAATAATTTTCGTTGGTACTTTTTGTCTACATCTATTTTTTAATTTAATTTTAATTTAGCATAGTTCGACTTAAATACTTAACAAATTATATGAATAATAACATACCTATAAAATCGCAATGATTGTTGTACAAAGTATACTATTTCGCAGCTGTCAAATTAAGTAAACGAAATGATCATTGTGAATGGGGTGTAGCAAACAGAGATATCGCGGCGTCAACTCGATTAGAGCGTCGCGCTAACGAAGCTCGATGCTGCTGTATACGCGCCACAAATCAATTCAACAAATTGAAACATGACTGCACACCGCGTTCGTTTTTTTCGCCGGCGTTCGCGTATCGGACGCCGGTGATTGAACTTGTAATTGTCCGCGGCACTGTCATCGCGCGCGATGGACGCATGGCGTTACCACGGTATACTACTGGATTGTGGGTTTAATTATGTTGATTCGTGTGTTACTTAAACTTATTAAGAATTTGAAAAATGTTATAACACATTATAATAATTCGTATACTGACAAAAGGTTAAAGGAAAATTTGTAGTTATATTTATTTTGATATCCGAACTATGGACATAGCTCAACTATATTTATAATTGGTATTGGCATTTTCCAGATCATATGGGACCGAATTCAGGTTCTCTAAAAACTATGAACCTTAACCCAAGGTGAAATAATAACCTAGCTACCAGTATACAGGAAACATCTTGTTGTGGAAACATTGATGCTCTAACTTAGTAGTTATTATTAGTATAATGAACATGCTACGTACGATAATGCCAAACAAAGCGTTATTTCGTTCCGGTTCCGCACTTAGTTCAATGTCGGATCGCGGCCGCAAGCCAGTAATAAGGCAGTCGCTTTTCTGCTTAGAACCGTCTCCTCTGCGCAGCGGCCGTTGTAAATTACCATATTTTTAGTAAAATTGACACTTGGTCATTACTGGGGCGCGGATGAGACCGCGTTATGACGAGTCAACGCCCCCGAACCATCCGGATCTAATTACATTGTGTCATTAACATCGCGGAGACGGCACGTCCGCCTAGGAAATGGAATCGAATCATTAGTAGTTTGATTACAAAAAAAGGCTTAATAGAAATATAATAACGGCCGGTGAAGAAATTGTAAAAAGATTGTAGAGCAATCCAATAATTGGCGGTTATTTGTCGATACGGTTTGGAGCGCGTAATGGCTTGGGACGCTCCAACGTGACTCTGGCAAGCTTCGCCCCCTCCCCTGGCGTCCCCCGCCCTCCCCAAGCCTCTCCCGCTTTATTACAATTTAGCAAAATTTGCAGCTCCACCCACTTGCAATGTAACTAAACGTGCTATTAATAATAATCGAACTATTTAAATTTCCCGAATGTTCGAAAGATATTTTATGCCTGAATGTGTTTGTAAATGGTAACCAAATGTATAGGAATATAAATTCATAGGGGAATGAAAACCACTTGGTTATTACCCAGTGGTTGGGCTTTCGATTTTAGTATGTAGATACATATATTTTAAATAAAAAGACGAAAAGAAGTTCAAGCAAGAGAGAGAGAGAGAGATAATAAATATATTAAGGTCATTAAAACGCAGACAACACTATATCAGACTTTCTCTTTTTTAAATTCTTGATTGTCTTATGTAGGTAATGACAATGTAATTTAGATAAGTCTAGGGCAGGGGCTATCAAGTAGTTTTTCAGGTCTGGAGATCCGGACTGTTACTTTTATATCGAGGTCCAGAAAAGGAAAAATAAGGTAAATTTAATAGGGCTAGTACACGATAATATTGTTAATGTTAATATGTATTATTTACAATGTAATATTCAATTGCAAGTTTCATACAAAATGTTTCGATTTTGAACCGTTAAGTTTCGTAAAGTGAACGATTTTCCACAAGGAAATTATTGCATAAAAATATTTTATTATCATTACGTTGGTACATTTTGTAAAACATGGCTATTTTATACGAGGCGATCTGGTCACGGAAAAACATTATTTAGTAAAAAAAACCCGCACTTACTTGCATTCTATTTTAGATTACTGAATTGAACCCGATGTCCGATATTGAATATATTAGTAAAATCGTATCTAATAAAAACGTATATTTGTAAAATCGTTGTTTGGGTTAATTGTGGTAATAAATATGTTTTGGCGTCTCTTAGGAAAGGTATTTAGGTACTTGACTTTGATCTTTGTTAGATCTGTACCGTTAAATAAGAACTAAAACATAAACAAAAGGTGATTAATAACTTTCTTTACACTTGGAAATTCTAAAAATCAGCGACCACAATAAAGTCAACATAAAAGCCACAATTGACATGATTAGGTCTTGAAATTGCGACTAAAACGTTAGTAGGGCAAGCAACTGTTGCATAAATGACAGGCTTGATAAAGAAAATACACGACTTCACTGAATAGGTTAGTGAATAAGGTAAGCATAACAATAA
>DWLR01004704.1:0-11755 GCA_018246295.1 Papilio alexanor hazarajatica | reverse complement strand
ACTACTCTTCCATATATCCTGGACTCTACTGTAGTCCATACTGTAACTGGTTTTGGCTAGAGTTTTACGGCCGGCCGCCTGCCTGACGCCAACCCTCCTTGGGAATGTATGTAATAAAATATAATTCAAAATACCATACCAAATGTATGCTTATGACGCTTTTGTATCTTTCTGTCTAATAAACGACGTAGATAGGAAAACATGATTATTACATAATACAAAGGACGTATAAAGTTTATAAAGAAGCGTGCAAAGCAAACCTATATGTTCAAATCGATAACATGGCACATCACTACGACCCTAGCGGTAGTGTTGTGACACGGTTCCTGCACGCGACACAGATAATGTGTTGTTACGATGCGTGCCTTCTCCCCATCCCCTCCCTTCCCTCCGCAACCGTTATGCGATACGGCCATATTATAATATGCTCATATCGTTATAACGGATTCGTTCCGCGATTTGTACGACGATAGTCCTTACCTTCTTACCAGTAAGTATGTACATTTCTGTTATTATGAAAGTATATAAGTGTGTAATATTTAGTCTCTTGTAAGCTGTGTTAGGAAAATATGTACTGCGAATCCGATAGCGATTGCTACGCATATCTATCTCTAATAATATAGATGTGTGAACTTATTTATATTATTACAAAGAATTGAAGGGTTGTTTCTTTCATAACCCTATTCTAACCGACATGTTTGTTGTACAACTAGTTTTAAGATAAAGTTACACACTTAGGCGATAAATACAGAGTGCAGTATGGCGTTATCGTGTTAGAGTTATTGTTTAAATCGCAGATTTTTTACGTTCAAGCAGATTAGCTTTCAAGTAATTAGGACCATAAACATTGGGAGCGTACACTTTTGGGCGTAACAATCAGTAAAAATACTCTAGGCTATTTATATGCCTCACGGCTAAGTTATTTAAAAGGGCCTCAAGGGGAGCATACCTGCAAAAAAATGAAGTAGAGCTTAGCACATCGTCGAGACGCAGTTTCCACTTTGGTTGGAGGTTACAGGGTTCGGACCAAGTTTACCTCAGCTTTTCAGTCGATTTCTAATTAAATGGGGCCATTCCTGGGTTCCTTAAAGCGCGAAAAGTTACCTCTTTGTCAAAATGTAAAAAAATCTATAAAAATGAAATAAAAATCCTGTGATTTTAATGGTGTTTGCTTTACTTAGGATTAGTATCTTTTTCATCTTCTTAAGGTGCCTTCTCAAGTTGTGGTGGTTGAGGTTGGCAGTCAGTTCCTCGCGTTTCACTATATTTCTTGTGAGGCCGAACAGTTGCGATTGGATAGTTTTTACCTCACTATCTTAAGCAAGTCATGTAAAAGTGTTTGTGTATGTTGCGAGTTAGCAGTAAATCTAGTAGGACCTTCTAGTTTCACGGAACGTAAGGTTAGCCAAGTCTTAAGGTGGAGCGCCCGCGGCGGTCTCGACACGCAATTTGCAAGTCGTCTACATATCACCTGTCTTGTATGAACAATTATATATCCCTATGTATAGTTTTTTCTCTTTATTCAAGATAACAACCAATAAATAAATAAATTACAATATATACAACGAATAAGTTACAATAAATACAACTACAACATAAATTCCACAAATAATACTTATCAAAATTAATTTTAAAATATAGGTCAGGTCAGGTTAAAAACTATCACACTACAATAAATAAAGAAAAAAATGTATGAAATTTGAGCAACAATAAATAAACAGCGTCTTATATAAGTACCCCATGAAACTGAAAATATTTATTAAACCGAAAAAAGTACCAATCCTAACAAAATATCACTACAATGAAACTGAAGTTTCATAGATTATTTTAACAAAAGATAATAATTGTTTATTGCCTAGATAGAAGGAAATCAAACCGCTTTAAGTACTGGCTTCTTAAAAGGACTGAAGAAAAAACATGGTATCAATTACAATTCATCTCAATAAATCTTCATCGACATATTACATTTCACAACTTACTATTGGACGAATTGGAACAAAAACACTAGACTAGTGTTTTTGTTCCAATTCGTCATAAATCGGGAAACATGATTATTATGAAAAGATATTATGTTTAGACGTAGGTAACGCACTTTCAGCCGCTCCTCTAAATTAGTTGAGTAGACTCGAAAATTAAAACATTATTCGGGTTCAGGGAAACCTGTTTTAATTATTACTGTAAGTAATCAAGTAGTCTTTTATGGTTGTTGTCATTTACCTCTCAGAGGAAATTAGGTAAGAATGTAAATAACTTTTGAACTTAAATAAACGACTGACCGGTTGGCGCAGTTGCAAGACACTAGCCTTTAGCGCCGCAGATCGTGGGTTCGATTCCCACCCAAGACAAACATTTATGCGCATGAACATGTCAGTTTGTCTTGAGTCTGGATGTAAAGACCACCGGAGGACAGGCAGCAGCGTTCTTTTCTTAGTACGGTGGAACATACTGCGATCGCCAACCCGCCTGCCAAGCGTGGCAATTATGGCACTTCTCCCCCCAATGATACGATCAATGGGGGAGTGGCCTATGTCCAGCAGTGGACGATCATAGGCTGGGGTAGTGGTGGTGGTAAATAACTTTCTGGTTTACTCTTTAGTTTTATATTTTCAGGATTGCGTTCCAATGACGATTATTTTACGTTTTATCCAAATTATTTTTCTTTTTGGGTCATGCTACGGTTCTCATATATTGCCAATTGACTAGTTACAAGGGACCTTTTCCCCTCTTTCGGCTTAGGGGTATTTTTGTTACATTCTGTATAGTCATAGTAAATTATAGCATAGCATAGCAAGTAATAGAACTTGCTGATGCATGTGTTGCCGTTAGTTAAGGTAGGGATTATTATTATAAAATACTGATTACATGTACCAATGTATTATGGATTTAAAATAGTCGCTAAGCGTTGCACTTGTCTGGTTACTAAAGTCTATATTTATACATAATTGATAGGAAAAAATAATCCTGATATTGTAACTTTGTGTCACTGTATTAATTCACCCAAAAAAATTCAGTGAAATTTCGTAATTGTCTATTGTTGATTCCGGCTTAAAAGTTATATAAGAAAGGCTAGTCTTAGACCCGAAACGTGGTACTGAAGTAGTGTAACTTAATTTTTTTTTTTCAATAAACTTGCTTTTTTATGCAAAAGGTGGCACACGAGTATGCAGGCCATAGACAACTGCAACAAGCTAGTGAGTTGCACAAGCGTTGCCTACATTTAATAGACAGATATTATTTAGATAGATATTTCAATTCAAATTCAAAAAATCCACTTCCCCTTCCCATCTTTTTCTTATGAGAAGAGGGTGGAAAGGGGAAGAGGATTAGAAATGGACCTTCGGCACCTCACTCATCAGACGAAATGCGGAACAATTCTGTTTCACGTCTGTCTTCTGAGGTCGTGGTATTTCATCGGCCGAGTGGGCCATTCGTGCAACAAATGTTGTTGCGGACCCTACCATTGCCGACGCTCATTTTTTTTAGTAAAAGAAGGTATCAACATATATTAAGGTACTACCATAAATTATGCAACGTGTAGAATTCGACGATTTTTGGCAAGACACAACAAACAAGCTACGAAAGAAAAAATAATTCACACAGAAATTTAATGACCTCAAAAATTTGTACGTTCGAAAGCAAGTAAAAAACAACATGGCCTCAACGTTTCGCACCTGCCTTACTACAGCGCCGGTTAGCGAGTAAACAATTACGAAAACGACGGGTTCGATACCCGGCTCGGTGAGCGGCTAACATTTCAAACCTCATCCGCTCGCGTCGCATTCTGACCCCGCGCTTGCGACATGTGCCAAAAGTAAAAGGCCACCAAGATTCATGGTTTATTTGTAAAACCATTTGGGTTTTCACGAGCAGTTATAAAATACTGCATAATAAAATTTTGAAATATGATATAAGGATGTTTATCACTTTTATATTTTAAAATTCAACGTTTCAAGAATGAGTTGTAGTGGTAGTAAATAAAAGAAACATGTTAAGTGTACCCGTAACTCATAACCAACAAGGGTAACCATCAAGTATTTCTGGGAAAGCACAAGCACGGGAAAGTTGTGTAAGGACTTCGAAATCCCTGATAGGTCCTTTGATTCTTGATTGCCCTAAGTAAGCACCGTTAAGTTTAAAAAATCCCATGTATAGTTTAAATGCCGAATAAAATTAAATACATTATACATATATTGATTTGATGTTATCTGCAAATAAATGAGTGTTCGTATATATTTTCTTATATTTAATAACGAAAAGATATCTATTTTACTTAAATAGAAACTGGTCATTGAGAAATGCTACAAGTTAGTACTACACATGTTTATTAGCCGTGTTAAATTAAATGATGTCGACAGGAAATGATGCGACCGTTATTCTGATATATACTATATTTATTAATAATAAGATATGCCAAGTCTTGAAAAATAGCTTCTTATCGTCTTTATTACAAAATTGAACATATGAGGAAATTTACATTAATATGTGATACAGAGTATCTAAAACTACTCCGAATGAGTCCTATTTGAGGTCAAAACAAATTTAAATCAACTTTGATCTTTATTTTATGGTTATTTAAGTAAGTTTTCGCGTAAGCAAGTCATGAATTGTGAATCATCAGTTGTCTATGACCTCGATGTATGTTTTTGGTAAATTAAATTCTAGAATATTTGTTAGTAATGTCCACTGCGGTACACCAATAGTTCCCACAGACTGCATGTGTCTGTCGACATTAAACAATCGGAATAATGTTAGTTCCAATATGTACTTTTTACTCTAGTCGCGAGCTGTTAGAATTCTTAGGTTGTTGAGATACGTATGATTTAACTTTTATCAATTTACTGAGTACGTGAGCAAAGACAAGTTAATCATTATTCACGAATAACAATCTTTATGTGGCATTTTCTTTGTTTGATATTAGTTAATTTCAAAAATATTGTCTATGTACGGACATGAGTCAGTCGTAGCTTTTTTAATAGTATTAATAAAATAAGGTCACTCAAACCGGCTTCCTACATTCTTTACATTTGATTGGAACAGGGGTTCTCAAAGAACGGTCCGTAAGCAATTTTAATGGCCAAGTGTCATTTTCCAATATATTTTTACTTTTTTAATAGGTTGGCAAAATAATAAGCCAATTTTACTATTGTTAAGGCTATCGGTGCTTCAGTTTTCTTATGAAGTTATGCTTAGTATTCAATCAATGAGATTTAGTTTGAAGTATTACCCAGAAACGAAAATAGTTCCATATAACAACAATTAGATATATTATGTTGATAACGGCCAGGCTACATAATATGTTGATCTTTCTATTTCTATTGATAGTTCTTACAAAATAAATAATAATTTAAATAATCACTACATTTTTATTAATTTGACCTGATTTTGCAATTCCCTGTATATTCTAAAACTTAAGGATTACCTAAACACAATTTACTGATAACCCGGCGGTGCTAATGTGTTAACTCCACTCTCCGAAAAAGCCCGCCAAGAATGCCTCGTGCTCACCTCCATACAGCCACGCTTGACACCTTTTTCTCGTAGTATGGTGCTGCCATTTTTAAAAAAAATGTTTCTTTCGGTGTTGCTAATATTACAAATTTTATAAATACGTGGTAACTTTGATAGGATTCCTGCAATTATACTCTTTTTGGGACGGATAATTTTGAGACTTTAAATATTGGACAGGCAATTATATTTTTCGTATTATGAAAACAAATGCTCTCATCAAGTAAACAATTAGCAAAACATGATAACTGTCGTCATTTGGTGAGATTTATATCGTCAGTTTAAAAATTATAAACACGCAAAAAACATTTTGTCATTCTATTGTTTCTATATAGGTTTTTTGTCGTTCACCTCCTCTGTCTATAATTTGAAATTAGAAATTTGAAAATCATTGACCTTGGGGCCCTTAAACAAAAAAGTTTTAAGGCCCCTGGATAGAATACACATTATCAAGTAATATTATGCCATATATGGACCCCGTTATGAGTCAACCGACCACATGAAGATGAAGCATGCAAGCATGTTATTATATAAACTCGTTTAATTAAATACGGGTTTTTGTGACTATGATTTTGGTTGTGCAACATCTATTCAAATTGTGAACCTGTGGCGTAAATGTGTGCACTTTAGGACAATAACAAAAGAGTATATTTCTTTCATTAACGTACCTGTTGCTCACCTGGTATTTTTTATTCAAGGACATTATTCACACACGGCCATCTAATCCCAAACTAAGCAGAGCTTGTGCTATGGAAACCAGATGACTGATGTACTACATATATTCATACTTTTCTTTTTTTGTAATCTAATTATCTATATATATATACATATATAGATAATTAGATTTTGAATGTTTATAGGTGTAGCGATGAGTCATTTGATAGTTTGTCTTGTTTGTTTGTATCCTGTAGATATTGTAGACATTGGTACAAAGTCAAGTGTCTAAGTATGTTATGTCTTTTTCACAAAAAAAAGTAACAATGCGTGTCTTCTGATTTATGCTGGATGTATTGCAATAACCTCCCATCCCATCAGATTTGAGATCTAATTATAATAGCTGTGTCGAAGGTGCAATCCTCCTTCAATCTCAACTTAAATAGTGTTAATATAAGTGAGAGTTTAAAAAAAATATCCGCGCTAAGTCTTCTTGTCGTTAGTTTTAAGTAGGTATATTAAAGAGTTTGTATGTTCATGTTACATCTTAAGAAAGTAAAGACAGCCGACATGTTTTTCTCACGTGCTGCGACCCTGAAACCAGAAGAGCGGGTTCGAAGCTCGATCGGTCCGTGGGTTTCGCAACGGTCCGTGGCGTTCGAAATTCGATTCCGAGAAACCATTAACAGTGAGTCACACAGTGACGGGGTTACGTCGGGAACTGGTTGCACTGGTGGCGCCATCTCGCATCTCGAAAATCAAGCTTTGCCGAACAAACGAATGATTTGAGTCATAGAGTTATCTGGACTCGGGATTAGTCAACGGTTAGTTGTTTCTTATCTATGATCGCAGAACTAAGAAAATGTATGGTTGAAGGCTTTTTATGCTTGCAACAAAAATGTTCCCTTCATTATTTCGTTCGACTTTATGTCTAAAATTTGAAAAGAAATTCATGCCGTGTCCACTTAAAATTTGGTTCAAGGAACGCTTTTGAATAGGATAGATTGTGGACTTGATGAGCAGAAAAGAGGAGTCATAAAAAACAAAATCGTCTTTTGTTGATTGGTATGGATTAAATTATTATTATATTAGCTAAAACATTTTATACACCTCTTACATGCAACGCCACAACAAATTAGTCAGAATTGTGCTATTGGTTATATATTTGTATGTTATTTCACAATTAAAAGAAGGACGATATATTTATTTATGTATTAAGTATGATTTTTTTGCTCATATACTGACGAATATGAGTAATTCTTTGGCAATTTCCGGACTGAATTTTAATACGTCTACATATGTATATATCTACGAACTACTGTTTTTAACGCAATAGTTAGTCATTCGGCTTCGAATTGGCCGCATATGTGTTGGTTATATTTTTACTTTCGCACCATTATTTTCCTTATTAAAGAAGTTACTAAGCTTACTTCCTTTATAATTAGCTACTATTAAACATGCTTGAAATCGAGACACATTAAGGTAATAATTGTATGTTCCTTCTTTCAAGGCTAACAACGCACCTGTATCATGGATGGATGTCCATGGGCGGCGAAAACGTGTTTTACATCAGGTGAAGGACAACCTCGTTTGGCCATCGTTAGTCCTTACTCACTAGCTAAAATATGCATAGGGAAAAACGATCTTTATTGCTCGTGTTAAAAATAAAAAGTTACATTCTCAGTTTCACTGATGAAGTTTAAAGCGGACGGAGCAAACCAAGCTTTATATAGATTCTTCTTTTTCTACTTATTCATCCTATGGTCGTCCACTGCTGGACATAGTCCTCTCCCATTGATCGCCACAAAGATCGATCCACTGCCCTCATCCAGTGCACCAGATCCTCGGTCCATCTTATGGGAGGCCTACCTACGCTGCGTCGACTTTTCAGCACCATCGGCCATCCAGCAATATGACAGCCTCACTTATATAGATTGTAAACATCAAATTCGGAAATTAACAAATCAATTTCATCGTTTTGCAAGTCTAATGAGAACAGTACTATAGTATGTACATACATCTTAATAGACTTAAAATGAAATACCAGTGGAGGCAACTTTTAATGTCTGATGACTAAGAATATGGGAAATTTATTAAGATTGGATGTGTATCAGATGTCGTTCACAGTCCAAACATTTTGGATAGTTATGCAACAGGATAAGTCAAGGCGACGAGGAATTAGATGAGAACTACTAATTTGCATATTTATCTCAATATCATCATTAAGTTATTGCTCTTTCAAAGATATCGACTCTACTCCAATTACATATTTATGCACTTCTAATAATAATGAGTTAAAATATAAAACAATAATATCAAACATAAGTCTGTAATTAGATATGCGGCTATGTCATTCGAAGTCAAAACAACTTTACAAACAACTGAAAAGCAATCTCATCAGAATCGAGCAAGCACTGAAACCATAACTAATGTTTAACTACGAGGTCAACGCTCTCATCCGTGCTAATCGCTATATAGGGTCAACTTATACATTCCAACAGGATGAATCACAATTGTGCATAGACTACAAATGTCACTGGCTTTATTCCATAGATGCAAATATGTTTTTACACGTATCTTTATCAATTTATTATTATTATTTTTGTAACAACAAAAGTGCTTAATTTTGTAAATAATTTTTTGTTCTTCTAAATTTTCTTAATATGTATGAAATCGTGAAATAAATTCGTATTACATCAACCTTATTCTCCAGCTTATTGGGTGATAAATATAGCGGTGAGATAAGTAACACTTGAATAACATTAATCATTTTTTAATATTAATAGTCTTTTAGACGTTAAAAAGTAGAAATCTAGCATAGCTTCGATATACGACGTACATACATGAACGAAAACAAGTAAAAGTGTACAATGAGTTCCCATTGGATTCTTACAAGCAATCAACCTCAAGCTGAGCTGTGACAACCGTCGCGGAATGCGGCTGCGGCGACCCATTTACCATGCCCTCCCCCTCCTTGGCCCCTCGTCCCCTCGCCACGTCCCTCACTCCCCGCTGCGCCCAGCGGTGGGTGGTACCGGTCCTGCGTGCCCTCGATGCGTTACCGATTCCGCCTTGCAAAATTACAACAAAACGTTCCAATAAAAGCGCACCGAACGCACCCGTACTGTCAGTCCCAAGGCCGCCATTTTGATTTACACGTCAGTTTGACTTAAGTGTTTTGACAGTTCAATATGCTCGTTAACCCACTGAACGTAATATTTATTGATACAAGATCTAGAGGGTTATCAAAATGTGTAATTAGTTCCGACATTTCAATAATTTGATTTGTTCGATTTAATGACAATTTTGTTTTGTTTGATTTATTCGCGATTACTCGTGACTAAGATCGATTACTTGGGAATGCAAACACATGCTACTTTTAGTGGCATTATCACTTAAATGATATAAACCACAACCTTTTGTATAACCTCTGGAAGAACCCTAGAACGTTAATGAAAGGGTAATATAGCAACATTGTTAATATTTCGTTCGAAATAATAACAATGTCTTTATATTACCCTTAGTAAGCGTTAAGATAAATCTTAACAGTTACTTTTTAAAAATAAAATAACCTTTTGAAACTAAATGAAAATATCATAATAATACTTTGGCACTTCCTTTTTGGTCAAACGAAAGAAATGAACAATTTAAATTTCGAATCTAGTAACTTCATTTATGTTTCAAGGTTTCATAATATAATGTTAGGTTTTATATCAGGTATGCTTAAAATTGGTCTTGTAATGTGGGTTACCGTCTTTTATGTATGCATAAAGCCTTTTATGTATATTACAGCATTTCATTAGCACAACATTTAAACGAAATAACTTATCCTGTTCCATACTTTCATTGACTTGATAAAACTTGATTAATCTAACCTAATAGTAACAAGTACAATTGGTCAGTCGACAATCTTTTTGCAGTCGTAAATCTGTAAATTGGACATTTTTAGTTTATTACCCAATTCGCAGTTATACTGAAACAGTTGTCACGCGTTGCAGCGTATGCAAGGAATTTCCTTTCGCCATTTTTTTCTACCACTTTAGTACAAGGTTGCTGGTAGCGAAATGACATGATTCATAGTCTAGGCCGGTTTAGGTGCCCGTTAAGGACAATACAACATTACATAATAAGCCTAAATCACTGCGTGAGTCATTAAATACCTGTTTAATTATTATATTGATATGCTTTTAATTGTCTCCTGTAAAACTTTTATAATCAATGTTCGTTGAATGTTGTATGGTAGAAATTTTATATTGAATATAAAAGATGGTCTAGGTTTCAAAAGTAATAGAAGATAGTGAAGTCTAATTACAATTTGTAATAATAGTAATTTTAGTTGCAACTCAAATGGTAAAAAGTATAACAAAATGTACTATAAAGAAATACTAACAAGACTACCTTCAAAAATATACAGTTACTAAAACTATATTAGTTTTAAATAATCTTTGCAAATCTAAGCAGCCATTAGAATATTTTGTCCTCCAATCCTTGTCTGCAACTTTTCCTCGTTACATATATTTCTATAGTGACTCTATTTCGTCTGTATATACCATCGACATACGATTGTGTCCATTAGTAAATTAGTGTTGTGAAGTTTGGGGAGACGGATAACAAATAAACAGACGATCGATCCGTCGCGACGCAGCGTTACATGATGTCAATGTATACAAATGCACCTTACTGCACGATGATATAATCGATAATCGCACATACATGGTGTCAAAATACAGTCGCGTGGACAATTTTGGAAGGTTCAACTTTAATGCATAGTCATAAAGTTCATAGTATCGAAATTTATAAGTTTGTAGATGACTGTACATTCACAAATAATATGTTGTCCTATCTCGGATTGTCTATGGTGAAAGATCATGCAGACAAAATTTATTAAAACGCGTGTCTTTATGTTCGTATTTATGCATGTTTCAAGTGAGGTCTTCTCCCATTGTAAACATTGAGTCGAGTTATTGAGTTTGCATCGATAAAAAGCATTCAACAGGGATCAAGGTGTCTCCGTTCGGAACATAATAGAAAATTGGAAAGGATACTTGACGATATTACGCCGTTCTTGATTATGTAATGGAAAACTACACACAATATAAAACACCAAAAATCAGTATTCCTCCAATCCTTTCTAAAGACATCCTTGTAAAATCTAGATTCACGATCATTATACTTTTTCCTTATCACACATAAAATGCTTAATATTTCAGTCATAATGATCAATATGCTACATTATTACATATTATCTACTAAAACAAGCAAATATTTCATTATTAATTAATCGTCGTCATTTCGCCGGTTCGATTGCATGAGGTGACGTAACAATTCTAGGTATTTTGACACACCCGAAGTTTATCTAAATGTTAAATCTTCCAATTCCTCGAACTGAATGGATATCTGTAATTCACTACTGCATTCTGATGTGTTTGACAAAGCACAAAGTATGTTCTTATAAAACAATACTTATACTAGCTTTTAGTAAAATGAGTTTGGAACGTGAAACCTAAATTAATGAGAAAACAATTGCAAGGATAAATCTATAAATAATTAAAAAAAGAGAGCTTCCTTAACGTGCATATATATATATATATATATA
>DWLR01004703.1:0-11756 GCA_018246295.1 Papilio alexanor hazarajatica | reverse complement strand
GTAAGGATATAGGATAATGAGGGGTTACCTTGTCGATCTTGAAGGGGTTGCCGAACATGTGCTGCCTGACGGGCTGCGACTCGATCTCGCGCAGCTGCGGCGTCATGCGCTTGAGGTACTCCTGGTAGTTGCCCATCTGCGCCACGGGCATCGAGTGCGCGCTGTCCTCGTCCACCAGCCGCGTGTGCGCCAGCGAGGGCTGCAGGAAGTTCGCTCGCATGCGCACCACCTGCAAGTGCGACACATACTTTTATATTATTTTATTTAAAAACTTAATTTCGCACAATTAAAGAGGATGAAAATTACCGCGGTCTCCAGTGTCAAACTGGGAGCAGCATCAGCTGAGCCTCGACCCAATTTTTTCCTGCGTTATTTGTTTTATATCAATTTCTTTCTTATCTTTTTGGATAATAAATTTTATTGTTATAACACAAGTACAAATGGCGGACATAGGCATTATTTACCAGTCGAACACGCACTTAAGATAGAAATAGAAATACTCAATTTAAATAGCACCCTAATATACTTTATTAGGTCAATAAACATATTATCTAAAGTCTCGAAGTGACAGTACTTATTTTACCCCAAATATTTCTTCCCAACAGTTAAAGGTCACTATATAAATACATCGTAACCTTACCTGATCCAAGAGGTCCCGTCGCTGTATATCGAAGGGGTTCCTGTAGGTGTGCGCGTGCGCCTTGTGCCGGCCGCGCGACAGGCCCACCACGAAGCCGCCGAACTCGTTGAGCTGGTCGCGCAGCGCGCTGAACTTGTCCTGCAGGCTCGGGTGCGACGTCAGATCCTTCTTGAGCGCCGATCTAGGCATTACACGAACGCTTTCAGACACCTGAAATCAAACAATATGTTTTGTGAAATGTGCTTATTCTCTTTACACTTTATATATGTAGTATTCATTAAATATTTCAAACTGCACAGTGTTGCACACATTTTTATATAATTAATTCTTGCGTTCAACATCAAATATCAAACAAATATTTTAAACAGATTGGAACTTGTTTCCGTCCGTATGATGTGGTTACCTTCAAGAAAAGAGAGTTTACTAAGCATGCCATCTTTCGGTCACATCATCAAAGTATCAGGTGGGATCGTGGTCAAATGCTAGTACTACAGGAATACCTGTAGAGTGCCGCAACCGGCCAATAAGAGTGCACACTCTGTGCCACCTAATATAAAAGAATCCCGGTTGCTCAACTCTGATTAGAATCCAAAAAATTCAAAGTAGCTATACAAATTGTCACGTTTCTATGACAGATAACTAACGAATATTTTTGAAGGTGTTTCAGTACAACTAAACACGTTTATATTACAAGCCTTTCTTTCTAAGTTATTACCACACTTCACGATAAATGTTCAAGAAAAGTTTTAACGGCATCTTTACAAGTTTCAATGTTTTTTGTTATATTATAGCCAAAGACAAAGTAAAATTGCATGAACAGTCGATAAATTTTAAATAAAAACAAGTTTGTTGTCAGACTAATTAGATAATCCGAGTTTGGTTGTTTTAGAGGATATGTATGAAAAAAAACCTAAGTTGTAGGATTATACGGCTATTTGATTCAAAAACTACCTAAAACAAATTATATGGTAATGCATAAAATACAATATAAAAAAAATACATGATTTGATATCACTAAATTTTGTTGCAAAGCAAAAGAAAACATCGTAACGGTCACTTATCATTTTATATTTCGAAATATATTGCTAATTTGTTAAGACTTTTGGTTTGTTTGTTTTGAAATAATTGTGCAAAGTATCGTAAATATAGCAAAAAACATGAGTTGATTTAGTTTTATTCGCAAAACAACAAATCTATTTTACAATAAAACAGCAGAACTTTTCATTCGTCACTGTAAACTTCATCTTTATGGTAAGTTTTTTTTTTATGAAAGTAGGTGACAAACGAGCAAGCAGGTCACTTGATGTTAAGTGACCGCTACCCATAGACAACTGCAAAAGCTAATGTTTATGTTTAATGGATAGAAGAAAAGATAAACAGAAAAATTATATTTCTTTTTCCTATCCATCCCCCTCCATCAGATCCATTTCCCCTTCCCATCCTTTCCTTGGGTATAAACACAAACTAAAGTTTTTTCTGTTGGTTTTACTTCATTCATTCAATCTAAATATCCTCAAAGAATTTTGAGCCTATTGACTGCATTACACGGATCCGCGTTCGGGCAGCCCAATCAATAACTAACAAAAACATAAATTAATTACTTAGTTAATTATTTAGTAAAAAAAAACTACAATGAAGAAATAAAATAATACAATAAATACCAATTCAAATTACCTTTTGATTATTGCCATTAGATGCTTTGTTGATGACATCGGCACAAAGTTTCTCAAACTCCATTTTAGCTTGATTTTTCATTCTCTTCAAGTAATTCAACACAGAAAAACTGAGGGAGTTATCTTGCGTGTCGGGTATGAGGCTCTGGACCAACGGAGCAGACGCGCCCATTTTCGTTAATGCCCTTCGAAGCGACTGGAAATGGTAAATGTTTATGATCATAGAATCCTATTTAAAGTCCCCTAAGAATACATTTAATGAAAAATAATAATAATAAATAAAATAAATAAATAATAAAATAAATATTTCCTATTTTGTCGAACTATACTGAAATATAAAACTTTAATAAAAAATTGGTCAGAGAGAAACTCTTTAATTTCAACCATTACATTAAAATGTGAAATTAAATTATGTTATTGAAAGATTATTTACTTACAGCAACATAGTATGATGGCATTCTATCTAAATACTGTTGAAACGCCAACTTCCATTCGGGCGTCGGTTTACATCTATGCACCTTGAACAGATCATCAAGCAGCGGCAGCAAAACGGGGTAGTTGTACGGTAGTACAAACAAATTGACGCACGTAAGATTTGTAGACGCCTTGAGGTAACCAAAAGGGTGACTAACTTCAGAATTCTTACAGCCACTGTTCGCGACGAAAACCTGTAACATAATAAACAAAAACACCATCCTAAGTCACAAAACAATTGCCAAGTAGGAATCGTAAACATTTTCTCACAGCATCACTTTTAACAATATCAAGCTTACTTCTGTACTACATGTTTGTAGGTACCAGATATAGTTGTAGCAAGAAGACGGGGTTGACAACACAACACAGAAACAAGACAACTCGAACCGTGTGCCTTGCTAAGTTGCCCTGCTCTTTTATGTAGAGCTACATATAAAAAGAAAAATACACCGCGCATTCCCCAAACATGTCTGAGCTGTGTTTAAATCCATCAAAATATCTGCCGTAATCATTTTCTTATTGGATTCTGATATAGTAATCCATGTAATCAATTACAATAAAGTGCAATGAATTGTTGTAAAAATTTGTACACACCTGCCAACAAACAGTCGGCTGTTTCCTCGCCAGTATGAACTGTGTGAGGGGGCTCGGTTCCAGCTCGTACTTATCGAAGGGTAAGTTGTCAATGACCATGGGCTCCTGGCTCGAACACGTAAACTTGACGACGGGATGCGCTGAGCGCGGCGGCTGGAAAGGACAATACATTTCACACATTTACATCCTGTCGAAATAAAACTATTAGAGCCTGTCCAGAGAGAGCGTTTAACGCGCAAGAGATCTGGGGAGTAGTCTGTTTCCGAGATCCTAGAGGTACTCATACTTGTAGCTCGTCCAGATACCGTCGCGTGGTTCCTAGCGCGCATAAAACGCGCGATACGCGTCAGAGTAATACTAATGTTTATAAAACTATCAATATGGACTTTATTAAACTACTTTATTAAACTAGAAGCACATTTTTCTTATGAAATATTTATTATAAAGTTTATTTTTGGTTTAAAAATACGAGCATTAAGTTAGAAACTTACTTCCAACAATATTTTATTTAACCTTTTCGAAATAAACATAGTTTTTTTTATGTATAAATAATAAATGTAAGTCATTAACATATTAAATAATATTACAAATTATATTATTTAGGATCTTAATGAGAAGAGGTCACTTAATATAACACATTTGTAGACCATATTTGGTTTTAAAAGTGTCGATACCGCAATAACATACCAGTGAGGGAGCATTGGGATCTGGTCGAAATGATTCAGGAATAGGCCAGAAGCCGACAGCAAATCCCTTCTGCGACACAGTCCTGGGTACATAGATGAGCCGGCGACACGAGTGCCAGGCCTGCGGTGCCCCAGAACTCTGATTTGTCGTGATGGTAGACTGGTAAGGCCCGCCATTCCATCGCTACAATAAAAAACATAACATCGACATAGTTAAAACGATTTTTTTTTTATTTTTGTACTGACTGCAATATTTATTTATTTCATATGTAAGTAATATTTCCCTAAAATTATAATTTAGACTCACAACTTATTATAAACACGATCTTTTTACTAAATAAGGCAAATAAGCAGCTCAGACCACCGCCAGCTATGAACATCCAAAAAACAAAAGGAGCTTGCACTTGTGTTTAAGGAAGTCTCACAACAGCAGAATTAGTTCCTAACATTTTTTCGAAACACTCCCCTCTTAACAATGTTTTACATTACAGTTAGGAGTTCTAAAAATTAATTTATCCAAAACGTCGTATCCGACACAAGCCCCTAATTTCACGTCCCCACACATAGCACGAACTATGCAGCCAACAACACAATAACTCTACTTACGACCATTTATAACAGATATTTTAGTAACGAAATCTATGTACCTTACAAAAAGAAATATTAAAGCAAAATTTTACAATGCCATCTTTTCAGAAAAACTAAACTAATTAAAGAAAACAAAAAAGAAGTAAAACAAAAAGTTTGAATAAAAATAATGTTAATTTAATACATGGACATTTTTTATTACCTCTTCCTTATATGTATATTTATTATAATATTAAAAAAATAATTAATGATAAAGGCCTCATTTTTTGTATTGTACATTTTGTTATGTATACACTGTTGATTTTTTAATAATTAAATATATTAATTAATTATTTTTTAACTTAAACAAGTATATTTCTACATACCCCATTTCTATCTGCTTCACCTTCGATGTCTTTATCTGCTTCATTGGTAAGGTCATCAGTCTGTTCCGTACCATCCCTATTGTTGGTGCCATCAATGGGCGGTGGGTCTGGACCAATCTTTTCGAAATTTATAACCACACCACTGTGTACTTTCTGCACCAAACTGTCGATGCATTGCATAAGCATGCGGTGCGAGGTGATACAATAAGACCGTCCTAGAAATTAGCAAAAGTATCACCTATTTAAAATTAATGAACACGATATTTATGATAATGCAATTATTGTCATTAATATTGTATCAGAATGAAATAAGTTAATATAATTAAATTTATTAATTATTAAATAAACTAAAATTAAGGGCGTAGGACCGATCTTTGTGGCGATCATTGATGACGTTTGAATTGCAGAAATTAAAAAAGGTGTGCAAAGCCAAATTAAAACCGTAAACACTGCCTACACCTTTCGGTAACAGACACGGAAGTTAACTATATTTATTCTTAATAAAGGAACATTGTCTTTAGAATGCACTTTTAAAGAGTAATACACTTTTTGAAGCAAAAAAAATGATTATGGATGAACAGGTTAATCAAGCAAGAACCGTCGTAATATGACCGCCTTCCGATTTACATATTATTCATGAGCACTTGAATCATTGTGTATAGTTTGTATCTGTAACCAAATAACTAATGCCCTCTATGGTTCTCCTGGATTACATTATGGTTACAGCAAGACACTTTATCTAATGTTTTAAAGTTACATTACATACTTTAGAATATAATAAAAGTTCTAAACGTCCTGCTTGCTTGTCGGACATCCTGTCGTTTCTAGAAAAAGGCAAATGGTGTTAAAAATATTAATAAACATATATCAGCTAATATTTTATGTAATTACATTTAAAAAAATCCAAAGTGTATATAATATAGAATGCAATATATAGGAGTTTTACTCTACAAACAATATCTTCAAATAATGCATACATGTCCTAATAGAATTAATATTCAATAACTTTTGTTACTTCAGATTGCCCATTGTCTTAACAGTTAGAAGGATAAATAACAAAATGTTTCTCAAATCCTGTACAATCAAAGAAAGTTAGCTATCAAGGGACAGAGTAAAAGATATAAAAAACACATTTCATTTAACGTTAATAGGAGGTAAAAGAAGTCTCAAATGCATGGCACCACCTTAAAATGCATTTTAAAATATAGTTACTTTCATGAACTAAGGCAACAAAAAACATTCACTCTATCTGTTATATAGTCATTGTAGCCAGTAAATAACAATCAGAAATGGCATCACTATTAAATAATCATTCTTGAATAACTTAAGTTTTTTGAAGCTTGTTAAAAGTTAACATGTAGTCTAGTGAAAGAAATTTGTCAATTTAAATTAAATAGACGAAAATCTTAAAACATATATATGTGGCATGTTATTTGAATATTGTAAATTAATATTAAAACTTGTTCATATTTCTCAATAAATCCATAACCACATACACATATATCCATTTGCAAATACAGATAATGATATTTTTATTTTTTTTATGAACATTTAAATACTTTTCATTAAGTATAATTAATGAAGAAATTATATAACAGTGAGCAAGTGATTTGTTTTTTTTTATATTTTGAAAAAGTTATCTTTATTTCATCAATCATTTAAGGTTAACACTTGTAATGTTGCAGCCCTGTCTTTAGATCTGTCTGTCATGCTAGGGTCCGGTTCCAATCCTAGTAAAAAATTGGATTTTAAAAAGGGACATTGTATGTTTGTTTTACTTAACAAAACCAAATAATTTTTGATAATTAAGCAAAAATAATCATTTATAATTTGTAATATTCAAAAATATATTTACACCCATTGTTAATTAGGGCTTATTAGAAACAAAAAACTTTCAGTGATCCAATCAGAATCTAGAGATCAGGCCGATAATAACATCACTCAAAGTTTATGGCTATGCAGTTCAGGAAAAGAAGACAGAAAATATTTCATTGGAAAATAAAATTTTTAGAGGCAGACAGCAGTATTATTGTGAACTGCTGTAATTTCATCACCATTGCAAAAGCTGTAATTCAATCATTACCTCTACACTTATAATTACAGAACTTCGAACAAAAAGAAAAATAAAAAAAAACAAACGAAATTTTGATGATCAATTATATCAAAAATAAAACATTGCCTAGGTAACTCCATACTTTCTATTGATGCAACATTTTTTTTAAATTGGTTCGACTTTTTCCAAAATTTATTCAGGACAAACAAATTGTTTATCTTTACAATATTAATAGATAAAAGTTCTCACCCCCAGTAACTTCACACATAGCATCAATAGGGGATGAGTCGGAAGGCACCAAGCCAGTGTCTCTCTCAACTGCCGGTGTCCCAGACAGCCTTAGCACCAGGGAGAATAGTCGTTGGTCCCATCGAAACGGTTCTCGGGTTAGTTCTGATCCAGGAATAGGACAGTTCATTGGTAGATTAAACTGAAAATACAATAAGTCTTAATTACAACTCTTTTAAGCCGATATTACTGTTATAAACCAATGTTACTATCATTATTAACTAAATACCACTTTCAAATCAACAAACTTGTGTGGGAATGATCCTTTAATAATGATATTTAGATTTTAGCCATTATCTAGTAGCTATGTTACCCACCACAAAATTTAACTGCTTGCAATAAAAATATCTTGGAAAATTATAAATAACATACACATTAACATAATTAGAAAAAAAAAATATGTAAATTCTGTAAATCATATCTCACATATCCCTGTATTCATCAACTGGGGTAAAAGATTAGAGTTTACTCTTATTTTACTAAAAAAAAATCAAGTTATAAGTAAGCAAACTTGGTTGAGTGAAATAAAAACTAGATAATAAAAGCAGACATTGGGCCCACAAACTTTGCTGCTTGCTTCAAACCACAAGATAAGATATGACAAATATTTTAATGTTAAAATAGGAGGCCAACATGACAAAAATACATTGAGTGACTAAGAAATTTTAAAATATGAAACAATATATCTAAATTATACAAAAAATTAATTTAAAGGTTACTTTATGTCAAAACTTTACATAAATACATTTTTATAGATGCCTATTTCTTGGTAGTTCTTTGCATTCTTAATGGAAAAATTGATGTATTGTGTTTATATGCAACTTATTGTAGGCCTAATCACTTTGGCCTCATTTTTAGAGTAATAAAAACAACTTGATTGTTGATTCAATTCCAATTGGGATAGAACTAAAATCTAAAACAATTTTCATAGTATGTGGTCTATACTTACTTCCTCCTGAATACCAGCATTACTGGAAAGTTTTCCTCCATCAGTAATAACAACTATCACTGAAGGCTCAAGGTAAAATGGGCATCTACCTTGACCATATGTGTCAATACCAGTTTGCATACGGTTTATGTTTAGGACATCAAATGCATGTTTTAATGCAGCACCCATGGTAGTCAAACCAAGGCATTGTAAATTTTTTAACTCATTGATAAAGGTTGCTAAATTCTCCTTCCATCCTGCCTGAAATTATAATGTTTTATGATTCTAAAAGAAGTTAATCTTATTTTAATATTGTATAATTAATTACTTCATAAAACACAACTTTCATTTACTTAGACTTACTCATTATCGATCACGGTTAATAATAAACATATCGTAAAACGGATATCTAGAATTTCATATTTCCCCCCAATTCGCCATTTCGTTGTGATTCGCCTCGACCAATGGGAGTGCGACGAGAACGCAGTCGCGAGCGCTATCGCGAACGCAGCAACGGCGGAGGTTCGTCCTGTTTACGTCGTGCTGTATATTTCAGTAAATTTCGCACAATCAAACTATGTAAATGTTCTGGATTGCAGATATCAGTGCCTGATGTATGGATTCTACTAAACCGGCGTTTAAGTATTTATTGATGCTTCAATCACAAGAAAATCAACCTAAAACGTGTTTACTCTGATATACTAACCTTGATATTCGCGGGTGGCTCTTCGAAAGTTAGAAGCATATACCTATCGCCTCTGCTTTCAGGAGATCGTTGACGAACCTAAGAAACGAAATTATTAACTTCAATACACTAACACGCGATAAACAAATCGATCACAAAAATGAAACGGTTGAGGAGTCGATGACACTGCACGTACCTTTACGAACGTTTCCACAGCGCCCTTGGCTACATCGAGCAATGTTGGGCGTCCGCCCAAATAAGCTCTTTGGTTCATAGAAGCTGATGTATCTATTAAAAAGACTATTATAGTCATCGTGAAAATTTTCCTAAATATCTAAATACATTAAAATATGCGCACGCTATTATGAACTAAGAACAAAAATGGCCGCTACATTGTACGCAGTCTCGCTGAGAGGCGACCGTCCGACAGCCGCTTCGACGAGCAGCTGAACAAGCTACGCCACGAAGACTCCAAAAGTACCACGTGACCTAATCATACGTTCGGTTATTCTCGGCCTCCAATAGAAAAACGCTCGGCAAAGATCGTGAGCCAGCTGCAATGTCGCCACTCTTAATAACAATATCTGCCCATATTATTTTGTCTTTAGTTTTGCAAATTTTTGTATGAGTAAAACCTTTACTACCTAATTATATCTCATTTCAATAGAAAGTATCCGTATTAATTTTTGGTTTGGTTGTATGTTTTAATTATTAAATATTTGACATGAACAAAGATATAGTACTTTGTAGTTGGATTTAAAAAGTTACATACATATATACATACATTTACTTACTTAATGAATGTTATTAAAATTTCATAATGAAATTTATTACTTTGCTCATGTATTACTACTTCATAAAACTAAGAATGTTAAGAAGCTTTCTTTTTTTTTAGATACTGTTAGTCTTACTAGTAACAGGAACTTCTAAAAATTGTTAACTGTTACGAGACGTAACTATTCCAAATGATGTTTTGGAACAATTACTATAGGAATGTAAGTTTCACAAAGTTTAAGTAAAATTGGGATCTTTGTAGGTTTGGGCAACACTGCTTTGTAAGTATGGGTAATAAATGCGTAATGAAACGAGTGATTCAATTTATAATAAACTATTTAGATCCGCTAAGTTTATCTCGTAAATTAACTTAATAATTTTATAGTCTCAAAGTAGAAATATAGTGTAGAACTTCCGACTTTTTCGGTTATATGTTTTAAATATAATTTTGACATTCCAGAAGAAGGCGGTATTTTCAAACTATTCAAACATTCTTTTGTAGATAAAGGTTATTTGTCACTTAAAAACGGGTTGACAGTGGATTGACATTAGGGAAACAAAAATTTAATCTAATTATTAAATGTGAAACTGGTCAATGGTTCATCCTTTATTATTATTTCGTTAGAAAAAAACGAACTGAAATTTAGAAAATAGATTGAACATGTGTTCCATTTAAAGTGCTAGTTATAAAAATAATAACTATTCTAATTTGTATTCTTTACTTATTTGCCCAATTTTTTAGCAGGGTAAAGTTTAGAAGTTAGTTACAATGAGTTTTGGTAATAATTTTTATTTATAATAAAATTTTGACATAAAATCGTGTCCTCTTCATTATAAGAATGACAATTGTTATTTTATCTATTCCAGTAAAAACTACATAAAGATAGAGATCATACGTATGTATGGTGATCTATAATAATTTTCACATAAAGATTTACAAAAAAATGTTGACGTGTTGTCAATGTCATAATAAACGAATCATGTCATAATAACGAACTAAAATAAAATAGTTCGTCATTCGTTACAGTATTAATAAATAGGTAATTAGGATTTTAAGGTTACCTGTGACCAAGGAGGATGAGTGTATTGTTTGTAGTTGTATATATGTGGAATAAGCGAGAGAGATGTGTCCTGCCATACCTCTCTCGCTTCTGTCGAGGCAAAAGGGAAAAACGTAATTTTTATATACCTCTTTGGGCATCATGACTTTTACTCGTTATTATTGGCATTGGTGTCGTCTTGAACACTTAAAACGGTTATTTCAATCTGCTTACGCATCTTGTTAAATCATCTTTACAATTATTTTCCGTTTTCAGCTGTCATTTATAATATAAGACATTTTTTTATATTTATTGAATGACGTGTTTTATCAATGGGCCGCCCACATCTGTCGATCGCCATAGCAACGGGAGTTGGGGACGTTGCAGCAGTCCTAGAATAAAGGCCTTGAATTGAAAGGTATTTATGGAAGCGCCCTCCCTTTAGTCGGACTGGTGACTTCGTGACATATATAGGAGTTTTTGTTTTAATATTGATAACAAGCTTCTTGTGCCTAACGTCTCCCAAGAGAACTTCAATATATCAAAATAATATGTAATAAAAGCCTACGTCTGGACAATAAACTAGAATGGTTTACTGTCCAGACAGAGTGTTCCATATAAATTCGACGTTCAAAAGTGAAGCTCAATTTTCGTAGTGTCATTGAGTACGTGAGAAAATTTAATATATTATTACTCAGTTAACATTTAAATTTAACAGTGGTGAGTCCGCAACAACAACATCTGTTGCACGAATGACCCGCTCGACCGGTGAAATACCACGACCCCACAGAAGACATGCGTGAAGTAGAAGTTTTCTGCGTTTCGTCTGATAAGTGAGGTGCCGGAGGCCCAATTTTAGTCCTTTTCCCTATACCAACTTTTTCTAATAAGGAAAGGGTGGGAAAGGAAAGAGGATTTGACGGTGAAGGGGATTGACAGGAGAAGGAAATTTCCATTTTCTGTCTATC